>WOVY01008465.1:0-19475 GCA_013436015.1 Rhipicephalus annulatus | reverse complement strand
GACGGCTCCGGAAATTTTGACTACCTGGGGTTTCTTTAACGAGCACACAAATCTGCGTACACGGGCCTACATCATTTCCGCCTCCATCGGAAATTTCACTAAGACTTTGTTCAGCACTCGCATGGTCCCAAAGATATTTCATGTGTTGCTTTTTTTGAGCGATATGCCAACCAATCAATACATAACTCCATCCACCACTGCAAGACTAAAACATCGCGGCCTATTAATCTGTGACGACTTCACCATGAGGCCACAGATGTCAAGACCAGGAAGATACTAATTACTAGCTGTTAACCGACTCTATACAAGTAAGATAGTTTATGTGTAATTATTACGAATTAATTTCAATACAAATTATGACTGAACATTAGTTTGAAATTTAGATAAATTACCTTCTATACTTGAATTTCACGAGGCATAATTAGGCCAAATATGCATAACTGAACAATTTAGGCAAACACCAAGGTAACTATAAAAAATATGATTAAACTTGGTTGGTCACACCATTGTCAAAGGTATTGAATTATAATAGGCATTACTTAATCAAAATCTTATTAAACAGAAGTAATTACCGTCATTGAAGTCCAATCTCATGTGCTCATAAAATCCAAGGTCAGAAAGATGCTGAATATTCCTGACCGAGTCGAGTCTTATTTACCTGTACATAAACCTAATTAGCCTTAACCATATATAAAAATAATGCTGAATAATGTGCGTGACATCTAAGCCCACCCGAAGTACTCGAGTATAATGTCGCAAATTTAGGGAAATAATGCCTCGATTCGCCTAATATAGACATCTGTTGCTGGATAGGATGCTTTTTGTGAGTAAAGGTGTTTAATGCAGTATAATTTATTCACGTTAATTTCACCAGTTCAAGCAGGCTTTGAAATGCTAGTTTTCTTCTTTTGAAGATATGCAGCAAAATATTGAAATTATAATAATAGGAAATGAGGTGTATGATGCACCATTGAGAAATGCCAGTGAGGGCTGAAGATGCGCCTTCGGTTTTAGCACCAGCTTGCAACTACAAAAACCTGTCAGTTACTCGCTAGTGCGTAGGGTTGCGCTCTATATCTCAGATGATTCCACTTGATAATTGGACCCCTGAACGATGGTTATACCGAGGGACAAAACGAGGCATAGGTTGAAGCATTCGGCGACATATGGTGCAGCAGTTCTGTGTGGTCATCCTTAGCCCGCTTAGTCGTACGCCCTGCCTCCATTATCCCTGCAAGCAATGAGAGCCGATGGTCACGTTTACGAATGATGTAAACGGCTGCTAGGTAGCAGACTGTGGAAGAAAAATTGAAGTGGTAGTGCTTCATTTTGTATTCTCAATGCGGCCGTATGTGTCACTGGAGAAGCGACAAAGTATTGTTGAGCTCTCGTTGCGGAGATAGTCTCAACGTGCATTCTGCCGCTTAATGAATAGGTTGAGGACTGCACTTATTAGAATTATCAAAACCTACTGTGATGGTTAAGGACGCTCGTCACTATGCTTGTCGATAGCGGACGAGAAAAGATTAACATCAACAATTGATGCTAACAAAAGAAGCTTGATATTGCACACTAGAGAGGAAATGGCAGGTGAAAACAAAACTATATATCCAACCCTACACGCCAAGCATCACGCCACCTGCACGAGAGTCAGACCTCTATCGTGCGGAGAGCTCGCGGCTACGGTTACTCAGTGTCCAGCGCGTATAGTTCTCGGTTCGCAAGCAGAAACCGCTGCCTCACAGTTTGGGTCCCCGTCGTCCCGACATGATGCGGTCGTCGACGTGCGCGAGGGCAAAGGTGGCACGGCTGGAACGGCTGACGGCACACGGATGCGCTACCGTGTGCAGCGCCGTTTAGTCGGACGTCGCGGTCAGCCCTGCAGTCAGGGTCGCAACTCCTGAGTTCCAGGGTCAGGCCACGGCTCACGAGGACCACGCCCGGTAGGCCTCACCCACGAACCTGCTCCCGGCCACTGCACCCAGGCAGGAGCCGTTCAGCAGGCCCCGTCCTTGGACCTTGTACAGGCCGACGGACTCGACCTCGAACGGACACACCGGAGCTCGACCTGGCCGACACGTACGCGTCCCAAGTCCGGCTCAGGAACGCTGCCAGGAACTCGTCCTCTCGAGCTGCGCACCGCTTCGTCTGCCTTCGTGGCCTCAACCCTCGAGCTCTCTTTCGCACGTTCCTTCTTGTCTCTTCTTCTTTTTCAGTTCTTGTTATCGCTTTCGTGCCACCTGCCCTCCGCTCGTCTTCTTCAGTTTTGTTTTGACGTTCCTCGGCGCTTTTAAGTCTTTTTAGCCACAAATCGTACCTAAACACAGCACTTTTATGTCCTTTCCTTACAAATATCTCCCTGCTCAAGAAAGTTGTTTAGGGGGAAAACAACTTTTCACAAGCGCGCGAGGTGGAGTACCCAAAAGCGAAAACATAGCCAAAAAAAAACATTATTTACAGAAGTTCATTCCGTTAGGGAAAAGGTGAATTAACATGAAAAGAAATTGTGCCACCACTAAACGCTAACCAGCGGAGAAGTCAAATGCGGCTGAGGTAGTCGGCACCTATGTTGTCGGAGCCCTTAATGTACTCAACCACAAAGTCATACTCAGTAAGCAATTGGCTCCAGCGGAGTACTCGGCTGTCGATGTGTTTTGCGGAATTTTTGTAAGCAAGAGGCTGGTGGTCAGTTTGCAGCACGAATCGGTTTCCGAAGAGGTACACATGAAACTTTTGGATTGCCCACACAAGAGCCAGCGCCTCTCTTTCGATTGTTGAGTATCGTGACTCACGTTCGGGCAGTTTACGGCTTGCGTAGGCTACTGAATGCAACATGCCGTCGTGACGCTGCATTAAAACGGCTCAAATGCTGAATGAAGATGCATCCGTGCGCAATATGAATGGCTCTTGTAAGTCCGGTGATCGCAGTACCGGACCAGACGATAGTATACGCTGTAGTGTTACAAACGCTTGTTCATGGCATTCTTCCCAGATTGACCTTATTTGGACCTCGCTTCCTAGTGATTCCCGTTAGAGGTGATACTACAGCGGAGTGATTGGGAACGAAATCCTGATAATAACCGGTTAAACCTAGAAAGGAGCGAACTTCTTTCTTCGTCTTCGGTCTCTTTGCGGCGTGAATCTTCTCCAATGTCTCAATCTGGGGTCGGAGAAGATTGTTCCCGAGAATGTGTCCCAAGAATTTCACTTCGGCAAAAGCTACCTCACTTTTCGATGGCTTTATTGTGAGATGAGCTGCCCTGACACGTTGCAGAAACTTGGTGTGAGTTGTTATGTGCTCGTCCCAAGTTTGTGTGGTTATGAGCACATCGTCAAAATAGTGATAGATGTTCGGTATTCTATCCACCACTTGTCTCATTATTCGGGTGAACATAGCAGGCGCTGTTTTGATGCCAAAAGGCATGAATATGAATTGGTAAAGGCCAGAAGAGGACTGAAAAGCGGTGAGGACCTTCGATGCTTCGTGCATCGGCACCTGCCAGTACCCTTTGGTGAAGTCGAACTTCGAAAAGTAGCGGCTCTGACCTAGTTTGGCAAACATCATGTCCACTCGCGGTATCGGTTCGTTGTCTGTAACGACGACTCGATTCAGTTGTCTGAAATCAATGCAAAGTCGGTTGTTTCCGTCTTTCTTCTTGACCACGACGATGGGAGCTTGATACGGGGACTCCGAGGGCTCAATGATACCTTGTGATAGCATGTCCTGTACTTCTTTTTCTACAGTTTCTTGGATGGCGAATGGTGTTGGGAACGGGCGTACATTTACCGGTGTTTCAGTGGTAAGGCGTAACTTGCACTCGATGAGGTCCGTCTTCCCTGGTACGTCAGAAAATAGATCATGGAACTCTCTCAGGAGTTCCTTAATTTGGTCTGTCTGCGGGCTGTTCAAGTTAGTCGCTACTAACACATTTTTATTTTTTAAATGTTTCCCTTTGGTGTAGGGCAACACAAGGAGTTTCTCGCTCGTCCACAGTGTCTGACTGCACAGAAACGGCAGCTTGTTGTGCTTCATTTTCGGGCTCCCTTTCGTGGTATTTCTTAAGAAGGTTAATGTGAAAAAGACTTCTCCGTGTTTTGAGATCTATCTCGTAGTCATAGTCACTGCGTTTTTCAAGTACTGTGAAGGGTCCCTTCCATGTCAAGATCAATTTATTCTTATCTGATGGTAGCAACAGCAATACTTTGTCTCCTGGTGATAGTTGTCGAACTCTTGCTTTCCAATCGTAATATTTCTTGTGTCATTTTCGCCTTCAGGAGTTCTTCGTGTGCTACCTTGCAGGTGTCTTGCAGTCGCTCCTGGAGATCTATAACATACTCGTATGTTGTTTTCGTTTCAGGATCGATGTTGGCCCCTGTCCATAGTTCCTTAAGGATCGACATTGGCCCGCGTACAAATCTGCCATAGACGAGATCAAACGGCGCGAATCCAAAACTCGTTTGGGGAACTTCACGGTATGCAAAGAGCAGGGGAGCCAAGTATCTGTCCCAATGTTGCAGCCGTTCTTGACACATGCGGCGCACCATTTGTTTGAGAGTGCCATTAAATCTCTCCACGAGTCCGTTGGCCATGGGGTGATAAGGCGTTGTGGGTAGCTGACGAAATGAAAGTAGCCGACCGAGTTCCTGCATGAGACTCGAAGTGAACGAATTTCCACGGTCGCTCACTACCTCACGGGGCACTCCAACGCGGGAGAACATCTCTACTAGTGCTTCCGCTATGCGCTCTGTCTCGATGCTCGGTAGTGCCACCGCATCCGGGTAATGCGTAGCGAAGTCTACCATCGTTGAGACATACTTGTTGCCCTTGGATGACGTTGGTGACAGCGGGCCAATAATATCGATGGCGACCCACTGAAAAGGTGTGTCTATGATAGGCATATTTCCCAATGGAACTCGTCCGACGAGGTGTTTAGGCACGGTCCTCTGACATACGTCGCACGACTTCACGAACCGTATCACATCAGCCTGTACACCCGGCCAATAAAACTCTGTAAGGACACGGTCTGTTGTCCTTCTTTGCCCTTGGTGACGAGACAGAAGGCCTTCATGAGCCATCTTCATTACGGTGTTTCGAAGATCCTTGGGTACTACAAGTTGCTCCAAGTCTCGCCTTTCTGCCGTGCAGTGGCGCCGGAAAAGAATGTCGCGTTCCAGCACGAACTCAGTGACTGCTGGCTTCTTAGATATGATCTTCCCAAATGCGGCGAAGCAGGTTTCCAGCGTGGGATCTGCGTGCTGTAAATTCTTTAGCGCTTCCCGGGTGATATCAGGGGTTGGATCTGAGGAACAATCAGTTCACTGGGCTTTTTCCTTTCTTTTCCTGCAGCTGCCGACATGTCATCTTGTCGTCTTCTATCTGATGAGATTGCATCTTCAGGTTCTTCTTCAGCGCATACTAGATCACGGTGAATCTGTGCTAGTTTTGGACGTCCTGCTGGCTGCTTCGGGGCTGGTTGGGAAGCTGACAGTACACCCGCAATGTTGCCAAGCACGACTTCATACAATGGATTCTCCATACAAACAGCAAGCACCTGACCTCTGAAAAACGAAGAATCTATGTACACCTCTGCTTCCGGTAAGTCTTTTGCAGATCGGTCCAATAAGCGAATGGTACGGGTGTTGCCAGTCAAGTTGCAGTCACGAACTAGTGATCGTTTCACCATTGCTGTATTGCAACCGGTATCCCGCAATACGGTAACCAGCTTCCCTTCGAGATAGCCCTTTACAGTTGGCATTTGTTTTGACCCGTTGTCGCACGTTGCGTTGCTTTGTGTCCCATCACACATGTCATGACAATGTTCCTCATCCTGATTGTCAGGCGCATCTTCCATTGATTTCTCATGCTGCGCTTTCTGGTATCCCAAGACGGAACATGATGCCTCTCTACGTTTTCCCGAGTTTGAGGGACAATTATCGGATCTGTGCCCTGACTTCTTACAGATCCAGCACGACGTCGACTTGGGCGTTTGAAACTTTGTCCAGCAATCGGAAGCTCGATGACCCGCTTGTTGCACAGAAATCAAAGTGGTTTTCCTTTGTTTTCGCTGACAGTGTCAACTTTAGCTGTAACAACCGGTTTCCCTTTTTCGTCTTTTCCTCTAGCGAGATTCACGATTCCCTGAGCTTACAAATATTGATCAGCCGTCGTTGCCAACGTGTCCAGGTTATGACATCCTCGCTCCTTCAGGAAGACAGCCAACTTCTCGTCGCACCGCCTGAGGAATTGCTCGGACACCATCTTGTCTCGCTGTGCATCTTATGTTTTGGGAGTCTTCGCCAGCTCCTGCCAATGGTCAAGTATCCACAGAGACGTCCCGCGAACTGTCGACCTGTCTCAGTATTCTCGGGCCGGGCATTCCTAACCTTCGTGCGGTATTCCTCCTCTGTATAACGGAACCGCTGGAGGAGCGTCTGCTTGAGCTTTGCGTAGTCCGTAGAGTCTTCTGCAGACATCCGTCCTACCACGATCAAGGCTTCTCCCGTTAGACACAAGCTCAATGACAGGGCCCACTTGTCGGTTGGCCAGCCTTGGCTCATGGCAACCCTCTCAAATCTCTGGATGTACGCATCCAGTTCGTCCCTACTCTCATTGTAGGGCGGAATCATTTTGTGTGGGCTGCAGAAACTCTGACCACCACCCATACTATCGTCCGCAGAACTCGTGCTCGGACGCTGCGCGTCTGCGACACGACGTCGCTCCTCGAGCAGGAAACTTTCAGCCTCCATGCGAGCTATTTCACGCTCATGCTCCACCTGTGCTGCTAGACATGCCTCCTCTCGGTCTTTCGCTCTCTGGTCCCTCATTTCTTTTTTCTCAGCGCTCACCCATGCCAGCAAAGCCTCACCACTCAGCCCCATCTCCTTCCCTAGCTCAACTAGCTTTCTCTTGTCGTCCATTCTCGTCCGCCACACACACACAACGTGAGGCTCTCAGATGTAACGCGAGAGCTTAGTCCTGTCTCGCGGACGCCAGAAATTGTGATGGTTAAGGACGTTCGTCACTATGCTTGTCGATAGCGGACGAGAAAGGATTAACATCAACGATTGATGTGAACCAAAGAAGCTCAATATTGCACACTAGAGAGGAAATGGCAGGTGAAAATAAAACTGTATATCCAACCCTACACGCCAAGCATCACGCCACCTGCACGAGAGTCAGACCTCTATTATGCGGAGAGCTCGCGGCTACGCTTACTCAGTGTCCAGCGCGTATAGTTCTCGTTCCGCAAGCAGGAACAGCTGCCTCACAGTTTGGGTCCCCGTCGTCCCGACATGATGCGGTCGTCGACATGCGCGAGGGCAAAGGTGGCACGGCTGGAACGGCTGACGGCACACGGATGCGCTACCGTGTGCAGCGCCGTTTAGTCGGACGTCGCGGCCAGCCCAGCAGTCAGGGGTCGCAACTCCTGAGGTTCAGGGTCAGGCCACGGCTCACGAGGACCACGCCCGGTAGGCCTCACCCACGAACCCGCTCCCGGCCACTGCACCCAGGCAGGAGCCGTTCAGCAGGCCCCGTCCTTGGGCTTTGTACAGGCCGACGGACTCGACCTCGAACGGACACACCGGCGCTCGACCTGGCCGACACGTACGGGTCCCACGTCCGGCTCAGGAACGCTGCCAGGAACTCGTCCTCTCGAGCTGCGCACCGCTTCGTCTGCCTTCGTGGCCTCAACCCTCAAGCTCTCTTTCGCACGTTTCTTCTTCTTCTCCTCTTCTTTTTCATTTCTTGTTATCGCCTTCGTGCCACCTGCCCTCCGCTCGTCTTCTTCAGTTTTGGTTTGACGTTCCTCGGCGCTTTTAAGTCCTTTTAGCCACAAATCGTACCTAAACACAGCACTTTTGTGTCCTTTCCTTACACCTACCGTGACCATGAAGGAAGCCTTGCTGACAGAGAACGCAAAGAACGTCCAAGAGGAACAAGCACTCACACTGATTCGCTTATTGTGACCCGTGTGGTGCAGACCCATTCATTGATTCCAAGAAAATCCACCGTGAGCTTTAGCTGAACGTCTCCTTCAGCACAATTCTGCAGTGACTACGAGAGGCCGGGCTGTGGGGCTTCTCAAAAACTTCAGTTGACGGAACAACATAAGCTGATAAGACTCGAGTTTGCACATTCTGTGGAGGGCTGGATAGTGGAAGAATGGGGCGAAGTAACTGTCACCGACGAATCCACCTTCTCTTCGCAATGATACCAGCAGCGTCATTTTTGGCGCCCTATGAAGTGCAGGTGAGATTCACATGCAGATTTGATTCGTGGCAGTTAACATATAGACCATTACTTCAGCAATGTCATTTGTCAGCTCCTCACACTTTGTATCAAATTCTTCCATGAACAAGAACGTTTATAATACAAATCTCATTGCTTGTCCACTTCCAAGGCAAGATTTATATGTTTTCTCTCATAGAACAAAGTTTTGCAACATAATATCACGCAGGCCGTGAAGCATTGCAAGGTTACCTGTCGCGAATATTCCGTAGCACCTGAACTATATACAGGACTCCCGGCCTCTTATCTGAAAATTGCGGGTTTAATCTCGGCAGTGGCAATCGCATATTCATAGAGTTTAATTACTAATTGCCAGTGTATTGTGCGATGTATCGTGCGTTGTTTTGCCACGTAAAATCATAGATATATTATAATGAGTAATTGCTGCATACTGTACTCCTAAAAATACTGATTTATATGATTAAATTTTTCGAGATACCTACCAGAGTACTACCACAACATTTTGTCTAGCAGCCGCTGCGCCATGAGCGCATGCGGAGCCATCAGCAAAGATGGACTTGGTTCACTTGTCCGAATGAATGGATCTTTCACGGCATCAGCTTATTGCAGATTCCTGCAGTAAGTGCTGGTGCCTTACGCCCTGGAGGGACTATTCGAGAATAGCTGCTACTAGCTGCAGAACGACCGAAGTCTAATCCACACAGCTCACATATTGGCCACGGTACTCGAGAACCTTGCCATCGATGATTTGATATGTAGGGTTTAACGTCCCGAAACCACCATATGATTATGAGAGACGCCGTAGCGGAGGGCTGCGGAAATTTCGACCACCATAAGTTCTTTATTGTGCACCTAACTATGAGCACATGGGCCTACAGCATTTCTGCCTTTACACGAAATGCAGCCGCCGCAGCAGGGATTCGATCTCCCGACATGCGGGTCAGCAGCCGAGTACCTAAGACACTAGACCACCGCGGCGGGGCGAGAACCTTGCCATCCGCATTTTGCCTTGGCCCCCCATCGGTGCTAACCTGAACCAGATTGAAAATGTGTGGGGAATTGTGAAGAGTTACCTGTATGCGTGGCGGTTTTCAAGCGCGACTTCCGAAGCGCTATGACAGGCAGTGAGCGAGGAGTGGGAGCACCTGCGCCTTATCCCTGAGGTGGTCGTGAGGCTGTACGAGTCGATGCCGCGACGCGTCCAAGCCGCCTTAGCCACCAACGGAAACCTGACGCGTTACTGAGGAAACGTGTGGCAAAACGCCTGGTGTTTGCAACCTCACACAATAAATTTTATCGTCTTTCAGACCTGAGCGACCAGTCAGCGGTAACTTTTGCCGAGATATTCTGCTCTCACGCTTGGCTCTGACGCACGGCTATCCCGGCTGCGGCGGCTGCATTTCCGATAGAGGCGCAAATGATGTAGGCCCGTGTGCTCAGATTTGGGTGCACGTTAAGGAACCCCAGGTGGTCGAAATTTCCGGATCCCTTCACTACGGCGTCTCTCATAATCATATGGTGGTTTTGGGACGTTAAATCCCACAAATCAATCAAATCATCTCTGACGCACGGAAGTTTGTGTTTGTCTTTTTTATCCTGGCGCAACCCACGATGCGGGATCGGCCATGAAAGGAACGGTGTCTCGCTATTCAAAAAGAAATTTTCATACTTTCGAAACGTTCAGTTTTTAATGAGCATGCTAGATTTTGATAAGTTTTTAACGATGAACTTAGCATTCTATTCTTCTCGTCTCCCGACGGAAATCACAAACGGCTTTGCAAATGCTCCTGTGGCTAAAAGCCAGCACGGTAGCGCCAAAGGAATGAAGAACCGAAACTAAACATTTGTGACGAATACTGAGCGGACGAAAGTTAAAAGTGAGCGCATCGTCTACGTGTTTGTTCCGCTCATATATGAGAACTTTTGCTCTCACTCGTGTAGGACTGTATATACGTATACATGCTATTGTTTTTTTTCATATTTTTATTTGTACCAATTAAGTGGAAAGGGGTAGCTGTCGCCAAGTAACGGTGACAAAAACTTCATTTATTTTCTATTTCAGTAAAAAAATAAAAGAACCGGAAGGAATCAATTTAATCTCAACCTTCGAAGCGGTTCATCTAGAAGTTTTTTCCTATGATTGTGGAATAATCTGCACGTTAGAAAGAAATGATCAAGAGATTCACACTCATTGCAATGTAGGCGTGAAGGTGACTGTACCAGACCAGACCTGTATAGATAAAAATTCAGTGGGGGGACTCGGCATCGTATTTGGTACCTGCGATCTCGGTCCTTCTGGAGGAGCACTGTCGATTCTTTCAACAATATTTCGGGTGAGGGAACTCCGAAACTGACAACGAAGACTTTGCGAAGTTGTCCAATACGGCAAATTTTTCAAAACGTGCCGCAGTTACAAACGCCCACTTTGGCAAAACAGACATAATCGGACCATTGCATGATAAAAGTGCGAGTGCATCCGCTTCTTCATTTAGAGGTATACCTTTGTGCCCTGTACCCATACCAAGCGAATAATACGTATATGTCTTGGAATGAGGGAATTAAATATTTTTAAAGAAATTGAAAATTTTGACTCAGTTAAAGAGCAACTGACGGATAGGCTGTCTGTCAGAATGGCAGATTCCGATAATGATAGGGGTAATTTCCGTAGAGGTAATATAATGGCAAATATTTCCGCATGATAAAGAGGAGTAAAATCAGGTAAGTGAATTCAAAAAGACCAATCTAGATATACTGATGCAATTCCCAACCCTGCCTTTTCTTCACAAACTGAAGCATCAGTTGCTATCACTACAGCTGGTTCTAATCTAGATAAATGGTCCTCCAAAATGCAACATAAATATCTACTATGTAATTGTTTGTGGTTCTTGGGAAATATGTCATCAAATTCTATTCGACTTGTTTGTACAAATCTAATTATGGGACCACCAGGGGGCCCGGGTCGGTTGAGCGGTTTCACAACAGCTCAGCATTCGGACCTCAAATCTCCGTCAAAACTGTGAGTAATAATCTAAATTTCCTCACAGGGTTTTATGAGGCTTCGGAGCACTTCGAGGAGCACGGTTTAGCCACCCAAATCAGTTACAACTTGAGAAATTAAAGACTCATACTTCGGTTAGGCCTAACAACAGCAGCCACTGGCTCCACTTCGATCAAATCAGGAATTCCGCAAAAAAGCTACTACGCACCTGGAAAACCACCCTCGATTCTTCTTGGGACGTTCCGGAGCCTTGCCGCTACCATCTTATCTTGAATCTGGGAGAAAAAAAGGTCTTTCTTCACCGAAAATTAACTGTGAGTAACACGTGTATCCGCCCTATGGGGGCTGCCATGTTGACAGGGGACTTTAGCACCTGCCCCCTCGTGCTCCAAGATTGAATGAAAAAGCAAAAGATCACAACAAATATTGGTAACATTATTAAATCACGCAGAAGGAGGATTTCAGGCTCTGAGCTCAATCTTACCAGTTTCTGACCGGCGAAAACAAACCCCAAGCAATTTTTCCCACCTTGTGACCATATGGGGGCCGCCATCTTGTGCGGGACCAATCCACTTTGAGGACAACGAGTCATATCTCGGCTTTTACGCACCCCAGGACGACAAATCAGGTATTAATTGAGTCGCTAAAATCCGGAGATAGCCGTAGAAAAAAAAAAAACCGCAAGCGCCCAATTCATCTGAGAGCATCAAAAGAAACTTATTCAGAAGACACACTCAGTGTTGCCGGACTGCTGTCACTGCTTGAGCTGGGTTTGGCGAAACAGCTTCCACAGCAAATTAAGCCCACCGGAACTGCTCCTCCACCTTTTAGCCAATAAGCACAAAATATTCCAACTGCGGGAGCGGGAGCGGCCGCGTCAGCAGCACGGGTAAGTGAGCTCTGCACATATCTACCTATAACTTTAGCAATTTTAGTCCTAGGAGGGTCAGAGTGGTGTCTATTTGTTCGTGAAGATACAAGGAGTTCAACCGCTACAAATACTGCTATTACAAACAAAAAATTTAAATTTTATGAGCGGAAAACAGTGTGAATCTGTGAAAACAACAACAGTCGGACCACGTGCCCGGTGCTGCGCAGTTCCCAACCGGAAAAAAAATCGCGTGTTGATGGATCTACATTAAGAGGCCTGAAGTGCGGCCTCACCGGTAACCACCGCCGGGAACTCACTCCCTCACCAGAGAAGGATTGGCCACCCTTGTCCAGTATCTGGCCGCTACCTCCCACATGGATACGCAAAATAACTCACGGCCCTCAGTTATCAGCAGCTGCGAAGCAACTGACTACGACGACGGTCAGATCTGCAACGCAGCAGAGGGTGCTAAGAATCTCTGGACTACAGGCCGTCATTGGAACCTGAACTTGGACAGTTTAACCCTAGAATCTTATCTAGTGAGGGAAGTCTAGCTGTACTATTTGAAGAGCTAGAGGGTGTTAAACGGCACATAATAGGGCTCAGTGAGGTTGGAGGACAGATGAGGCCTATACGGTGCTACAAAATGGGCACGTTCTTTGCTATCGGGGCTTGGCAGACAGAAGAGAACTGGGAGTGGGGTTCTTAATTCACAGAAACATAGCTGGCAACATAGAGGAATATTATAGCATTAATGAAAGGGTGGTAGGTATTGTAATTAAACTGAATAAAAGATACAAGATGAACGTAGTACTGGCTTACGCGCCTACATCCAGCCATGATGACGTTTCAGTTGAAAGCTTCTATGAAGACGTGGAATCGGCAATGAGTAAGGTAAAAACACAGTATACGATAGTGATGGGCGACTTTAATACGAACGTAGGGAAGAAGCAGGCTGGAGACCAGGCAGTAGGAGATTATGGCATCGGCACTAGAAACGCCAGAGGAGAGCTACTAGTAGAATTCGCAGAACGCAATAATTTGCGGATTTTGAATACCTTCTACCGAAAACGAGAAAACCACAAGTGGACATGGAGGAGCCCTAATGGCGAAAATGCGAAAATAAGAAATAAATAGACTTTTTAATGACCGCACACCCAGGAATTGTGCAGGATGTGGAAGTGGTGGGCAAGGTACGATGCAGTGACTATAGAATGGTACTGTCTCGAATTCGCCTAGAAGAAGAAGGAACGACAGAGACTGATACACAAAAAGCCAATCAATGAGCTAGCACTGAGAGGGAAAGTACAGGAATTCAGAGTGTCGCTGCAGAACAGGTACTCGGCTCTTAGTGAATAAACTAATCTTAGCGGAGATACAATGAATGATAATCTGACGAGTATCATTAGGGAGTGTGCAGTGGAAGTTGGAGGCAGGGTAGTTAGACAGGACACTGGCAAGCTTTCCTTGGAAACGAAGAACCTAATTAAGAAGCGTCAAACCATGAAAGTGTAAAGTACAACAGACGAAATAGAACTGCCAGAGCTTTAGAAGTTAATTATCAGACGTAAAGTATGCGATGTAACAAGGTATAACATGGAAAGAATTGAACACGCTCTGAAAACGGAGGAAGCTTCAAAGCAGTGAAGAGGAAACTTGGGATAGGCAAAAGCTGGATGTATGCACTAAGGGACAAAGAAGGCAAAATAACTACCAATATGGATAGGATAGTTAAAATGGCGGAGGAGTTTTACAGATATCTGTACAGTAGCCGAGACAACCACGACCTTAATACTATAAGAACTAGCAGTAACCCAGACGACACCCCACCAGTAATGATAGAAGAAGTCACAAGAGCTTTATAGAGCATGCAAAGAGGCAAAGCTGCTGGTGAGGATCAGGTAACATCAGATCTGCTGAAAGATGGAGGACAGATTGTGTTAGAAAAACTAGCCACCCTGTTTATGAGGTGTCTCCTGACGGGAAGGGTACCAGAGTCTTGGAAGAACGCTAACATCATCTTAATACATAAGAAAGGAGATGACAAGGACTTGAAGAATTACAGGCCGATCAGCTTGCTCTCTGTAGTGTACAAGCTATTTACAAAGGTAATTGCTAACAGAGTAAAGAAAACATTAGAATTCAATCAACCAAAGGAACAAGCAGGATTTCGAACAGGCTACTCAACAATTGACCACATTCATACTATCAATGAGGTAATAGAGAAATGCTCAGAGTATAACCAACCACTATACATAGCCTTCATTGATTACGAGAAGGCGTTTGATTCAGTAGAAATATCAGCCGTCATGCAGACACTGCGGAATCAGGGCGTAGGTGAAGTATATATAAACATTCTGGAAGAAATCTACAGGGGATCAACTGCTGCCATAGTGGTTCATAAAGAAAGCAACAGAATACCAATCAAGAAGGTTGTTAGGCAGGGGGACACAATCTCCCCAATGCTATTTACCGCGTGCTTACAGGGGTTTTCAGAAGCCTAGAATGGGAACAGTTAGGGATAAGAGTTAATAGAGAATACCTTAGTAAACCTGCGCTTCGCCGATGACATTGCATTGCTGAGTAACTCAGGGGACGAATTGCAACTCATGATTACGGAGTTACACGGGGAGAGCAGAAAGGTGGGGTCTTAAAATTAATCTGCAGAAAACGAAAGTAATGTACAACAGCCTCGGAAATGAACAGCGCTTCGAGATAGGTAATAGTGCATTTGAAGTTGTAAAAGACTATGTCTACTTAGGGCAGGTAATAACCGCAGAGCCTAACCACGAGATTGAAGTAACTAGAAGAATAAGAATGGGGTGGAGCACATTCGGCAAGCACTCTCAAATTATGACAGGTAGATTGCCATTATCCCTTAAGAGGAAGGTATATAACAGCTGCATCTTGCCGGTACTTAGCTACGGAGCAGAAACCTGGGGACTCACAAAGATGGTTCAGCTTAAATTGAGGACGACGCAGCGAGCAATGGAAAGAAAAATGGTAGGTGTAACCTTGAGAGACTAGAAGAGAGCGGAATGGATTAGGGGACAAACGGGGGTTAAGGATATCATAGTTGAAATAAAGAAGAGGAAATGGACATGGGCGAGCATGTACCGTGTAGACAGGATAACCGCTCGTCATTAAGAGCAATTAACTGGATTCCCAGAGAAGGAAAGCGGGTTACATAGAGACAGAAGGTTAGGTGGGCAGATGAAATTAAGAAGTTTGCGGGTATAAATTGGCAGCAGCAAGCACAGGGCCGGGTTAACTGGCGGAGCATGGAAGAGGCCTTTGTCCTGCAGTGGACGTAGCCAGGCTGATGATGATGATGATGATGATGACCTATGATTAGTATCTCATGGAGCTGCACTTGTAATATTCACAATTGTTTCTGTGCGAAAATGGCGTGGGGACACCCTAATCTGGGCCACAGGTGGCCGAAAAAGGGCGTCGGATGATTATGAAAAACATAATGTGATCTCCTCAGTGGTGATGCATAAATATTTCGAATTGTACGCACGGGTCGAATGTTAAACCAAGTACGAAGAGAAGGCAAGCGTGATTATTTGTATCAAATATTATTTGATACAAATTTTGCAAGTCCTAGACGTAATCGTAATGATTCGCGTTCTGAAAGAACCAGTGGTCGTAGTTCGTATACAGGTGCACCAGAAAACAAGACGCAGCCGAAGTCTAATATTGGAAGAATAAACATGCAGTATAAATTATGATGAGAACATCATGGCGTAAACCGGAACGTTTGTTGCTGGGTCTACAAAATATCCCAGCGCACTGCTCCTTTGTCAGCCATGTTTTCTATATGTGGACTCCAGTTAAGTGTTTCAGTATAGGTGAACCCTAAATACTTGAAACATTCTATCTGCGGGATAACGTCTTCCCGGTAGTGCAAAGTGATATAGACCGGAACACTCAGAGGAAAAACTACCGTCACACTTTTTGACATTCTGTGATAAATTTATTTTTCCTAACCTTGTTTCTAGAGCAATATTATACGTCTTCAGCCTTCAACAAAGTGAATGTACACCTGCAGCTGTAGCGAAAAACGCAAAATGGTCGGCATATACACACACTTGTACGTCCATCTGTGCAGGAATAGTGCAGAGTAAAATAAAAAAGTTATAGTGGCCATAACACTGATCCTTGTGGGAGACCTGCGTTTTTTAGTGAATTTATTAGTTTTGAATGTTCCACGCTGTCATAAGCTTTTGTGATGCTTATGGTTACTAAGGCGCCATATTGTTTCTTATAATGGGCAAGCTGTATTCTATTTTCTAAATTGACATGGGCACATCGAATTGAGCAACGACGCCTGCCGCCAATTGGACATAAGCTCAAGACCATGTTTTCATTCAACCAATTATCTATCCTAATGTGCACGATTCTTTCACTTAGATTTACCAGATTAGATGTAAGTGCTATAGGACTGATGTTAGCTATCGTAAACACAGCACCTTATCTTAGCAATTCTCCAATCAGATGGAATCCGGGAGTTTCTGATATGTGGTTAACCAATGTGAGGAGTTCCTTGGGTAGAACCTTATGGATGGTTTTTATTGCCGAAGTAGCTATGCCATCAGGACCTGGCACAGTATTGGGCCAGTTTCTTACTACTTGTTCCAACTCCGAAGCAGTGATTCCTCAAAACCGTCACTTTTCTTTGGACTCGGATCTCGAGTGGTTTGAGAAGGCAGACGTAAAGCGACTTTCGAGTCGTTTTGCAACACCTTCGAGAAACTAGACAGTTTACTTTGAGTAGAAACTAGTGATTCAATGTTGATGTTGTTGGATGAAGGTATAAGCTTTTGGTTCTTAGGAAATTAAAGAGGGATTTCCTGTTGCTAGATTTTGACAGAAACTAAAACGTTGACTATCATAGCTGTCTTTCGCAGCGGCAACTGGTCTCTTAAAAATAGCAGCCACTCCAATTTCTAGGGCATTGGTTGTAAAGTAGTTTATGCCATCACGCAGCTCTTTTTAGCCTATAACTGCGTGCACAAGCTGAATTCCACCAAGGATTAGAAAGACATTTGTTGAATCCCTTTACGTTTACGTTGAATTTCGATTTATTTAACGACTCTTTTATTATGTTACCTAAATTCATGGCAGTTTGCTCTTCCCTTACAACTGATATGTTTGACCAAGCGGCCCGTAGTGATTTTTGAATGTACTAATATTACGTGAGTTATTGAGTGGCTGGTTACAGAGGTCATCGACAAGCAATCTCAAAATATATAGAGAAGTAGTCACTACTTCTACCCAAGTTCAGGGTAGATCATGTAGAGATAGTGAGGTTAGGAGTGTAGAAAGTAGGTCAATCGTGGAACGAGACCGACTACTAAAACAGTGCATGTTCGTGTGTTAATAATGCATGTTAGGTTATACTGTGAAACCAGATCCCACAAACGCTTCCTACTCATATCGGTTCTGAACCTCGCGATGTATGGTGAGAATTGAAGTCACCCGCCAATACTATTTGTTTCCTACACTAAGAAATTACAAAATTAAGCAGAGAAGTATCTTGAACTCCGTCTGAAAAAATTAGCAGACACTAAGGAAAAAGAGGGGCATCCCGGAAAGAGATATCTGGTGCTAAAAATTTTATTGTCTAGATTTATTCGTTGACCTGTAAGTTTAACTCGATAAGAAATTTTTGATGTAGTAAATATGGCTTAGCCGCCGCCCCTAGAGAGCCGGTCTACCCTCTAAATGCGGTATGTTTTATATAACCTTTTTTTTGTGAAAGCCAAGTTTCTGGCAAAGACTTGCATCAGGAACATATTGATTACAAAGGTAATATAAATCAGTTGTTGCAGAAAAATTGACCCAGCAGTTCTACTGCAATATTTTTAATCTACCTATTTTTACGAAATATCAGCAATATTCACTGCCTTCCCCCAAGATACTATTTTCAAAACGTTCTCTTTTGAAGCGCTTTAATTCTGATATTTCTTTTTTACTTTAGGACCTTCTGATTTACTGGAGAACCCTGACTCACAGGCGACGTGCTCAGGCGCAGCTTCGTCGCCGTCGTCATCTACATGCTGAAGGCTCGGTGAAAATACAAACCGTTATAGACCGAATGACCTTTGGGTATTCATTTGCCGCTTCGAAAGGAGAAGCAATACTTTATTATTTTGCCAAGGAGGAAAATACAAAGAAGCGGCTCAATGGGGCCCCGTGTGTTTCTTTGAAACTGACCAGCAGACGTTTATTCTAGTCCTGAGGGGCCAATCTGAAAGAGTTAAACAATATAAAAACTCAAAGAACCGGATAATTTCAAAACAATATTTCGCAGTCCCTGCTTATTCCATTCATGTGTAGTGAAAAGCGATTTCCTTGCAGCTTTCATTGTTTTTTTGGGCGAGTGATCTCGCTGTGGCACGTTTTGAATAACACAGGAAATTTCTACTTTCGTGCTTGTATAAATGTAACAGCCAGATAATTTCCAGGCGATACTGAGGTTTGTTTTAGAACCGCTTTTTAGGGGCGAAGCTTCTTAAAGAGGCACCCATTCATCTCTCGTAGTAGTGCGTAACATGTCTAAAGCTTTGACCTACAAGGTGGTGCCGGCGGGCGATTTCTCCTGTGCGTTGTTGAACAATAAATATTCGCAGCGTTCACGTTAACTAAAAGCCGAATTCTCGGTCTCCCATTTTCCATCAGCAGACATTGGCATGTACATTGAGCACTATCTGACAAGGAAGGGTTGCTACGTTATACTCGCTAGGTGTAACCTTTGGTTTCAGAAACGTTTAGCGAGCGTTGGGCGCAGTTCCATGAAAACAGTAAACTAGTACATACCATGACCTTGAGGTGGTTAAAGGTGAGAAGTAGACACAAAGCGGAAGCAGTAAGAAAGTGTGCGTATGCCACCTCCCGTTTAGTCCTTGAAAAAGTCCACAGAATGGTGGTGCTTCTATATGCGGAGTATATGATAAAAACATGCGAGATGGTAGTGCTTGGAGTGTCACTAGATGGACGAATGTAACACACAGACAGATACATGGACGAACGCAGGAATAGTGGCACGAATGGACGGACGCGTGGACCAACGCAGGGGCGGATGCATGGACGAACGCAGGAATGGACGCACGAACAGACGCACGCACTGACGGGTGGATGGACGTACGCACAGAAGCGAGAACGAATGGACGGACGCATGCTTCGCCCCACTCTTCATCATTCACCCAGTGGATATGCTGCCATTTTTATTGTTCAGACAGCTTCTTCTAAAATTGTAAATATGTTTTGATCTTTTAGCACAAAACAGTGGCTGCATACAAAGAGTATTTTATCAGCAGCTAAGCGCCGCATAAAACAATACCCCACTC
>WOVY01008464.1:0-18460 GCA_013436015.1 Rhipicephalus annulatus | reverse complement strand
TGCTTTTGATAGGTCACCAGACTTATGAATGGAAATGATTTGTGCCTTCTTCCAATCGTGGGGACTTCACTAGTGCTTAGTGATTGTTGGAACAGCAAGGTTAGTATTGGGCTTGACAGGTAAATTGTGTTTTTATGTAGTTTGCTGCTGATTCGATCGCAACCGGCCGATGAAGATAACTTGAGAGAGTTTATTAACTTAGATATTCCATCAACCTTAATCTGGATATCAGGCATTCTGGTCGGCGAGTGGAGTGGTAACTGGGTAAAATTGAAGCTTTGAGCAGGTGAAAATAATGATTTAAAGAAGTCGTTAAGACCTTAGTCTTCATAAGAAATTGTTAAGATTAGTCTTCTTATTTGAACACGAGTGAAAATCTAAAGCTCTCTGCCATTTCATTCAGCTGGAGATTGAAGAAGAATTGCGAAATTTCCTACGCTTTCTTATAAGTGAGCTGGTTGACCTTCCGAAGAGCGCACCGCCCACTAAGTACGCCAGTTGACCTTGATTCGAGGGCCCAGTAGAGGAGCAGCCTCTTTTGTGCATCTGCGACGATGCTGTTGCCTTCAAAGTAGGACTCGATGAAGATGACGTATGACGACCACTTGTCTTTTCCGTCGTCAAACGGTGGCAGCTGGTACGTCATTGCAGAGGCAGTGAATTCCTTGGTTTCGTGTGGCCAGGCTTGCCATCGCCATTGGCACATCGTGATTATGGGTGGAGCGCACAGCATCGAAGAAGTACCCCAGACGGAAGCTGCCTGAACAAGAACGTTTTCTTGAGGTGGCTATTGTTCGCATAGACGCTTTTCCGCTGTGGCAAACGGGTGCAGCCACGTTTGAACATGTGATTTATTGGCCTACTATTTTTCACCTTCACCATCGCTGACGGCCAGCCGATTCGCAGCCGCCGCTTTCGAAGCCAGCAAAGCGGGCACAGTGCTTATTTCTGTGCGCTGGCGTGATCTAGTTTTGCTTAGAAAAGTGGTGACGGAAAGCTATCTACAGCCACCGTGAAATGATATCTAGTGCAAAAGGGCACAACTGTGTGCATGCATAAATAAATGTTATCTCTAACAAGAGATAGTCATGCGCGCGGACGTATAGTGTAATCTACTGTGCAGCACATAGCCAGGCGACAAGCACTGCTGCACTTCGGGAAGTCCGATGTATTACACATCAAGCAAGCGTGCGACAGGAAAGCGAGAAACCAAAATGACAGTTTTATTCGACACATAGTCAAGTGCCAAGGATCGCCTCTCAATGAACGATGTTTTGGAAAGTGGTCCAAACCTTATTCAAGAGCTGACTGATTTGCTAATCAACTTGCGCACTTACAAAATCGGCCTGATAGCGGATAGTGAAAAGTCATTTTGTCCTTGATTAATTTGTGGGGTTTAACGTCCTAAAACGACCATATGATTAAGACAGACGCCGGTAATGAATGGCTCCGGAAATTTCGACCACCTGGGGTTCTTCAACGTGCACCCAATCTGAGCACACGGCATAAAACATTCCCACCTCCATCGGAAATGCAGCCGCCGCAGCCGGGATATGAACCCACGATGTGCGGGTCAGCCGAGTACCTTAGCCTCTAGACCACCGCGGCGGGGCAAAGGAATTTCATCAAATATCTCTGCCAGAAGGTGACCGGAACGCTTTGTGATTTCTTCGAATATGCTACTACGTCGAATAAAGGTTAAGAACGTACAGCGGTGGCGACTTACCGAATGACGCGCTGGCCATTCGGTGTCACATCAAACCCCTTTCTATTGGCCGTAACAATACACCACTATCTTGAAAGACATCCGAAGCAGCATGCTGAGACTCCCAGCATCTAGCGCAGCAACATGTACACTGACGACCTTATCACTGGAGTCGACAGCCTTGAGCAGGGTGAATAGTTATGGCTGCAATCAAGCGACATATTGTCCCCGACAGGAATGCGGCTCCACAAGTGGATGTCGAACGACCGTGATCTAGTCAACTTCGAAGAGGAGGGAAGCATGGCAAAAGAGAGTGCGAAGGCTCGGATCTCAGCAGCCGCCAATGTATCAGCAGTGGGTTGGAATGCTCATACAGATAACTTTAGGCACAATCTGACTTCACTTTTTGAATTTCTCGCCACAAGAGCCGAGAGCAAGCGATTCGTACTGAACGTCTAGGTCATATTTCTGACCCTTGTGGGTTAATTGCTTCCACGACGCTCTGCGTGAAGACAATGTTTAAATAAGTGCGGGAATCGGGCGATGGTTGGGACGATCCCTTGCTGGAAACAATGCTGGCAGAGTGGGACAGCTGGTGTGAAGTGCCTCACTGCATCAACACAGTTTTTATTTCGAGAATCATTGCAAGGTATTTCCGAGACGATGAGACAGAGAAAGTGTTGTACGCTTTCTGCGACGCCCACCTAAAGGCACAAGTTGCTGTCGCATACGTTGCATGCAAATCCCCTCAGGAAATAATCACCATAAGCCTAATTATGACCAAATCAAGAGTAGCTTCTTCGAAGCGCCTCTCGTTACCACGACTAGTGTTGGTGGGAAAACTCAATGGTGGTCGACTGTGCCACTACGTCCCCGAGACTTTGGACCTACAGAATGCTGCTACTATCCTTTCGACTGATCGAACGGTAGCCATGCACTCGATTAAACGAAACGTTGCAAGCTATGGAAGCCCTTCATCGCAAACGTAGTGACAGAGCTGCAAGCGTTCACTGATCTCAAGTATTGGGGACAATGCCCAGGAGTAGACAACCCCGTTGACCTAATCACTCGTGGTATCCTCCCATCTGCCTTGTTGGAGAGCGCATTGTGGTGGAAGGACTCCATTGGCTTCACAAGGATGAGACACGTTGTCCAACAACTGCAGGGCTGGGCAGTATCCACGATACATTTATCTGAGAAACTATCTTACATACTCTATGGTTATCTTGTATCGGTGTCGCGATACGTCTCACAAAACGAGTATCTATATCTGTGCTTCCGTTACATTCAATGATGTATTGCGCATTTTAAGATACAAGATACTTGAATTGCATGCGAGGTGTCAATCACAGACTGAACTCCACTTCTCAGACGGGTACCAGCACTGCTGAGCCGCCAGAGTAGAAAATAGGACAGTGACAAAACTTTCTCTTTCCACCCACCTCCGTCAGCGAGTGCAGACGATGAGGTGTACACGTCCCCATTTGACGAAGCAAAGCAACATGACATAGCTCGCGCAGTCTCGACAGAAACTACGTTCGCGTGCTTGCCCACCTGTCTTTTTTCTTAACTTTTTTTTCCTTTTTTTAGCTGATCCAGAGGTATGACCCTTAATCTTATCCTCTTGTAAACGCGGCGTTTACCCCAATACATGAGGCGATGGCCACACAATCTCAGATGCCACTCTCCAGTCAGGACCTAATGCACCACCAGTGCCGATTCTGTTTTTAATAGAACAAGCGCTCTTTCATATTAACGTTTATCTTGGCCTGCCATGTAACTTTCTTCTTTCTGTTTTGATTCAAAGAGCTCTAAAAATCAAAATATTATTTTTAGCACAAGTGCTTTCTCAGTTGTTATCCTCTTGCATCCCATACTTCGCCTACTGCTCTGAACTTTTTTTTCGGTCTTGTAAATGCAATCCGCTTTTCGTAAAAGGCTGCCAAATTAAGCTCTGTTTTATCATTACCTTTAATTTTCTGCATTATCTGTGCTCCTACTTACGCATATAAATTCACTTGAGTTTAATCTTCTGCCAAGACAATTTGGAAACTATGTGTCATCATGTGGGTGTGCGTGCAGTATACAGCGCCAAACATTCTGCTTGCTGCTTGGTAAAAGGAACCAAAAGAGTTTGCATCCTAATATCAAAAATAAGTTCTGCCAGAGTGACTCCTGATTTCTTCATAGTCACCGCCACATAACAATACAGTCTATGTCTAAGTCGTTTCAAGCGCACATGTTCTCTCACTCAAGCAAATTGAGTGCGCGTGAGAGAGTATATAAATAACGAATGATTTACGCCGGCAGATAAGTTATTCCTCTCATCTGCCGGCGTAAACTATTCTTTATCTATATACATCGCTAACATGAAATTATTAATAGTAAAATAAAAGTGTTAGCAGCTTTATGCGTTCTACGTAGGCGTGTATCGCAACGTATCACGTCTGTAGCGTCATTTTTATTGTATCACAACAAAAATTGCACTACCAGCGTTGTTGCTGCTGTAAACCGGTTATTAGGTATTGCAAAAAAACTAATTGATTGATAGATATGTGGAGTGTAAACGTCCAAAAACCACAAGAAAACTAATTAAAGCTGTATTCATATCATGAGCGAAATCGCGATTCGACTCTGGGAATCTTGTCCTACGTCACCACACGTCACCCATTCCCACGTCTCTGCTTCGGCCTATGTGGCGCGATTCGAGAAACAATGAACAGCCCAAATCACACTTAGGCTATTGTGGGAGCAATGCCGAAGCCTTCGCTTTTAGTGTGAGTTCTCCTCTGTCGTGTGAATGCTAGCCCAATCACGTCACATGTCACGTGTTTGATTTGTCCATGATCACGTCCGTTGTGTGAATACAGCTTTATGGACAAGCTGAAGCTGCACACCGGTATTTGCGCCATCGTGCGAAGGCTTCTTATTAAAGCTCGTGTGATTAACTGGTAAGCAACTAGCTTGTAGGCAAGCTCAGTAGCAACTCCCATAAATTACAGAAATGAGAAGCTATCACCGAAGTATCTGCAGAGCTGTCCTGTTAAGCAGCTAAATGAAACCATAATAAGTTATTCGTAAGTAAACTAATTTATATTTGGCATAATCTTCCTTAAATAGCAACGAACATTTATTTGGAATGAAATTGGCATCATTTGGAAATTTTCAAGCCACTGCATACGTGTTTGCTGCTGGATTGTTGGTGTCTACACTTTCTAAAAAAAAGAGCGAGTAAAAAGGGTGTCTTTTTGTCCCACAACAATAATCGTCATCTATATTGTGTTCCATCCTTGCGCTATCGTCCCACGCCCGGTACATTCCGGTCATGATCCACATGCCCATTATCACGGTTACATTCCATTCTCGATAGGAAAGTGGCCAGCGCCGAGTTTTCAAGATAGGAAGCGCACGCAAGCCTGATGACGATTATTGTTGTTTGACAAAAATACTTTTTACTCGATATTTTTTAGAGTGACATACAAGAACAATTTTGTGAACGTATCGAAGTATCTTGATATACAGTTTATAGTATCGTATCGAATACAATTTTAGCTGCAGTATCTTGTATCTGTATCTTAAATACTTTTGGCCTTTGTATCTTGTATCGTATCGCGATACTATTTGAATGTTTATTTGCCCAGCCCTGAATGACTGGCTGGCAGAGTTCAGGGATAGAGGAACGCCACTGAAAGAGCGAAAGTGACGGTGATTCATATAGAATCATAACCGCTAGAGACATTGCTTAAAGTTGAGGAGCTTAGCTTACTCAACAGAGGGCCGATACCACTGTATCACGTGCCCATACCACTGTATGACGGCCCTCATGATCCGGAACTTTCAAAAGCGTTTACAGTCATCGAAGTTAAGGCGGCGATGCAAAGCATGAGGAAGGACACCACCCCGGGACCTGATCAGGCATCAATAGGGCTCTCTCTAACCTAAGCGATGACTTGACCCAACTGCTTGTAGATAAAATGAACAAGCACTGGGATGCCGGAACTCTTCATATACAGTGTAAATCTGCTACCTATATAGAGTGGAAATCTGCCTAGCTTGCTTTTAACCGAAAAGCCGGCAAGGCGCTAATCATTCATAACTCCCGTCACATATCCCTCGCGTCGTGCGCTACTAAGGTGATGGAGAAGGTCATACAAATGAGGCTAACTAAATATCTAGAAGAACAGAGCCCCCTGTCTGACCCCATGTACGGCTTTCATCCCTACCCGCCGGAGCGGGACATCCTCCTCCAACGAAACTATGAGATTGTCAACCTACCCAGTGGAAGCACTCTGGCGGAAATGGCCATTCTTGCAATTGATTTCAAGGGTGCCCTTGACAACGTTGGGCTCTACACAATTTTGGGAAACTTACGTGAACTGAAGTGCAGTTCAAAATTATTCGCATATGTGTGGGACTTCCTTATTGACAGAAGAGTCATTGTCTGCATTAGGGACTTTAAATCGCAGCTTATCACCATGGGTGATTTCGGTACTCCCCAAGGGGCTGCCATTTCCCCGCTCCTTTTTGATATCACCCTTATGCGCCTCACAAAGGCCCTAAATAAAATTTCAGAAGTACATCACGCCATCTATGCTGATATCGGTATAATCTGGTCCTGCTCTGGCAATGTAGGCTAGATAGAAGGAGCCCCCAACGGGCTGCCTCCGTTGAAGAAAAGATAGGGTGCAAGAGTGGTCTGAAGTGCTCCCCCACTAAATCCAAAAACGTTGCATATAAAAATAAGGCATCTGACACTACCTCCTTCAACGTACAACTCTATGAAACCTAAAAAAAGAGCTTGAAACCATCCGAATTCTTATGGCCTATTTCAATAATAAAGGCAACAACTCATTCGCAATAAATAAACCAAGCAAGAACATGCCGTTTCCATATTTCTCGTGTGATTAGTCGTGTGGCTTACCGACGACAAGCGATGAATGAACACGACGTAATGCGACTCATTCAGGCATTTGTAATCAGTTGCGTAACCTTTAGCTTTCCTTACCTGAGTGTCTTGAAAGCAGAATAGCATAAAATAGAAAGAGTCGTACGTGTGACTCCTAAGAAGGCTCTGAATTTTCCCCCGTGGACAATCACGGACTGTATGCTTCAAATAGGGCTCCACAATACTGCATCTGAACTATTCCAAGCACACCACACAAATCAAGTGATGCACCTCGTCATAACTACAACAGGACAAAAACATTATCAGAGTTTCACAGAAGGGGGAAACAGCGTATCCCACATATTGCCCCGCCGCGGTGGCCAAGTGGATAAGGTACTCGGCTGCTGACCCGCAGGTCACGGGGTCAAATCGCAGCTGCGGCGGCTGCATTTCCAATGGAGGCGGAAATGTTGTAGGCCCGTGTGCTCAGATTAGGGTGCACGTTAAAGATCCCCTGGTGGCCGAAATTTCTGATGCCCTCCACTACGGCGTCTCTCATAATCGTGTGATGGTTTTGGAACGTTATACCCCGCATATCAATCAACGGTATCCCACATAAATGGAGGCAGTACTTTATTATAAAACGCCTACCTCGCAATATGCAACCACAGTTTCACGAACATCACCGTCGAGCACGAGGCAGTGCTCGCGACAAGTTACTCAGACACTAAGAGCGCCTTCTTTGTCGATGCAGCTAGACCAGTGAACGGGAAATACACAGGAAACGTCCTCCATCAAGCAAAATAGATGCACCTTCATTCTACACAGTCCACCTTCACAGTCCACCTTCATTTTCACTCATTCACAAGCAGCCTACAAATATTGTCTGTAAAGGCTACGTTGGCCTCGTTGCGCGCCGTATCTTCACCCAGCTATCAGCCCCAAGTTGGGAGAGAGACTGGAAACAGCTGATATAGGAACCCAGCCATTGCAGAGTTAACGACAATGAGCTCGCTCATTCCACGGCCCGAGAATGACTCTTCTGCACCTCTGACACCGGCATGTCGCGCCCACTCTCACCTGTGCGTATTGACCCAGTTCTCACGTATACGAAAATTCTGCAACCCCAAAGACTCGAGCGACAGAAACTTCCACCCCCAAGGCTGAAGCTCAGTAAGGAATCACAGGAAGCATGGCATCACCTACACACCCTGTCCTACCCCAAACCGTACATACTGTAAAAGATCATTCACTACACAGATACACCACAGTGCAGGTTCTGCGCCAATAAAACAGCTACCCGGTGCCACCTGGTATAGGATCGTCCACACAATCCCCCTTTGCAACCCAGGACACAACACAACATGGAAGGGTGGGAGGCAGCTCTGTCCAGCTCGGATCCGAAGAGCCATGAGGTCCTCGTAAACGTGCAAAGACAGCAGCCCACGCCGTTGGGATCCCGGACTAGGGATACCATTCACCTATCTACTCGCGCAGAAAATCATGATACACGTTTTATTCTCTCCCTCTTTCTCTCGGCGCGCTTTCTTTCTCTTTCACTGGACATCACTCAGTGCGTTTCGATACCACTACCCCACTATGAACACCGCAGAAGCCAAGGTGGCGGTGCGGAAGGCTCGCGATGCCGCTGCCCACACTGGCTCGCCGTTGGGACCCTTTTCGATCTTTCCACTATATACTATTATTCAAGATCCTCTGGCTTTGATCTTTACGGATCACAAAGTCATTATACTAAAAAGAAAACGTTCCTCCGAACTTACGTGATCTGCAAATAAGCTTTTGAACAAATGTATGTACTGCATCAGTATGTTAATATCTGTATATAGTACATTGATATGTAAATAATGAACATTGTGTATGAAACGTGTATATACAAGCACACCACAACAACTCTGGCGTCACGATTTTATTTGATGATAATTGAGCATGTGTACACAGGATTCACGGTTTACCGGCTTTAACGTGTGGAGCAAGCTACTTCATCATCATTCACTTTTTTGAAATGTGGGAGTTCTTTCCCAAAAGGCGTTGCACACAGATATCACACTTTGTCAAAGGGTACCAACAACGAGCGCTGTATCTGCTACGGCTTACCAATTGAGCTACGGAATAGTTATGTACTACGTTCGAAGAATCTAAACGACAAGGGCAAGGTCAACCAACACAGACACGCGTGCATACCCTCAAGAGTTTCATCAAGAGTCTCTACCAAGGGAGTGTGTGAGCGTGTTGTGGTCAGGCTAGATAAGAAAGGTGAAGGAGTAATACGTCAACAGAACAAAGGCGTTTTACGAGTAATCGCTTCGTGTAACGTGGGAAGTGACAAATGCAAACAATTTATTTGAGAAACAGAGCCACTTGAGAGGCAATAGTAAATTAAATAGGTTTTCATTGTTTCGGCTTCCAATTTCCGGAACTATTCCATTTTCTTGTGCTAGATGAGAGCTTTATCGTCAGTTGACTTCAGACTGTCTTCGGTCTGTCAGAATAAATTTCTCTAAACACAGGGACAGGTTACGGCTTTCACATAGGAGAATGCTTAAAGTGCCCTAAAGTGTTCACAAATAATCCTAAACATATACCCATTTTCGCTTAGTAACAGGATTACCATAGAGCCCCGCCGCGGTGGTCTAGTGGCTAAGGTACTCGGCTGCTGACCCGCAGGTCACGGGCTCAAATCCCGGCTGCGGCGGCTGCATTTCGGATGGAGGCGGAAATGTTGTAGGCCCATGTCCTCTGATTTGGGTGCACGTTAAAGAACCCCAGGTGGTCAAAATTTCCGGAGCCCTCCACTACGGCGCCTCTCATATTCATATGGTGGTTTTGGGACGTTAAACCCCACATATCAATCAATCAGAATTACCGTAGAGGCAATCTGTTTTGCCCGGCAATCAAGTAAACTGTAACGTGTGGCTGTGCCAGCAACTGCCGCTCCCTCTACTTATCACTTTGTCACGCTGAAGCGAAGAACTTGTTTCAAAGAGAAGCCATAGAGAAAAAACTCTTTCGAAGCGTTTTATGGTTTGGGGCAGCCCATACATCCAGCATTGCTAGCACAGCAGATCCACAGACAGACAGACAGACAGACAGACAGACAGACAGACGAATGGACAGACGCTTCGCCCCACTCATCATCACTTACTCCGTGGTTGTGTATTACTTCTTAGTAATGAAATAAAACAGCTTTTTTCATCTATCTACCATACCATAACACCTTAAACGTTTCTATCAAATCAGTCAGCTACTTTTTGTATTTCCTCTGGTTATAAATGAAGCTTCACCATTTACACAAAGTGTTGAGTGCAGGACCTCTCGATCCACCAGTAGATAGCGGAACGCATTCAGGTAGCGGTTAGGAGAGCGGCAAGATTGTTTACTTTGCAGAGAGAAGCCGGACAGAGAATGCCTGATGGTGGTTCGTAGCCTGAACGCTGGTGCTTGTGGTTCACAGCTGTCGCCAGGAGCGACTTCTTACTTTACCGTAACGTCGACGCATCAGGGAAAGTTTCAGCGTTGATTCTCAGACAGTGGTTGCAGTGGCTGCCAATTACCTCGAACATCTCGTTACTAGAATATTCACGCAGGTTTTCAAGAATAATTGCGTATCACACCCGAACGTTTTGTGTCCAATTGTTTCGATCGTGCCATTCCTTTCTCTAGTAATTCCTTAGTCAGCGCTTTCACAAGCGTGGTGAAGAAAATAAACATAGTTTTCGATAAAATGATGCTACACCAATGACGTTCAACGTCTTGTTTTCTATGGGACACTGTAGGAGAAAGAACGTCTTTGCTAGTGGCACTAAAGCTACCTTTTGAAGACGCGATACGCTGCACTCTTCAGCAAAAAGACAAGGCTTAGGAGAAACAAAAACACGCAAAAAGAACCTCCGCGAGCGCCATTGTTCACCTATTCATGTTCTATCTACCGCTTGCAGTGGCGTCATTGATGTCAGCGCTGTCTGGGAGGGCCTCTGTATTTCTTTAGCAGAAAAAATATTGAGGTCGCATTTTAAATGTGTCGGATAGTTCAAATGGCAGCCTTCGGCTAATGTCGTGGAAAGACGACACTGGCCAAAGTGGCTGACGTCGTACTGACATTATCGTGCACAAGTATATCCGTGAAGGATCACTGACATTCTGACAGGTGCTAAACTTCCAACCCGAAGTTCGAAAGTATAGATCTGACCTTCTTTTGTTTTTTTAATAACAAATTCATAACGCCAATGCAAAGGGCAATGAATTCAAAACAAAAGTAGTAGACTATTGTCTCAACTCTTGAAGTGCTTCGTTTTAGCCACCTCGTTGACTTGATTAAGTGTCCTGGGATGGTATGGGGTGTTATATTTTTGTATTTTTGTCCTTCCTTTTATCAGGGTAGTGGACGTGGAAAACTTGCAAAAAAATTTACATGTCTCAGGGCGGCAGGCTCTACAATTTGGTCTAATACCTTGTGTGCATCGAACGCAAGGCTTCTTTTTCGAAAGACACTTGCGTGACGGAATCATGACAGATGAAGTTGCCATGCAGCAGCAGAACTACAAAGAATTCATGAGTGAATACAGAGAACAAAAAAATTTTGGCAGATCCCACGTTCCTGGCAATCGATGTTATGCGAATCCTGCGGAAGGAAGGTGACCTTGTTGCATCTCTTTATTGCGTGACACGTCGTGAAATCACGCTAAATTATTGTACAATGACGCACACACAGACATATGTTGAAGAGCTGCAGATGCATATATAAGCAGTTGTTTGCACTTGCGCAACGATGCCAACTGGAACATGCGTATGAGGAACACTAGAAGGTGATATGAAGCGCTGATGCTCGCGAAGATGCCGGCGCTACGTACTGCTACATAAATCAACTACAGCGCATGGAAGCTTACTACAATTGACGTTAACCCGACGTGACGGCTGTATCAGAGAACATATATAGTGTTTTCATAATTGGGTACGCTGCATTGTAACCACTAGTGAAGTTTCACAAAGATTAGCGTCCATTTGAAAAGTAGTTCCGAGACCTGCTGTAGCTCTGTCTTAGAATGCTTGACTGCCACGCAAAATGCTTGGGTTAGATTCCTGCCATTTAATTTGGATTTGTAGGGGGGTGAACGCTGCCTATGTCAGGTTTCTCTTAACACTAAAATTTATTCTATGCCTTCGTTGGGTTGACGCTACCGATTGTCGCGTATTTCTGCTTAACGCTCACGCGTTATAACTGTCTATACGTGTTCGCGTCATTCCTGGGTAGATACTGAAGTGTCTATCACTTGTGGCACATCCGCGTACCAGCGGCACATACCTATTTGTGGGTATGTGCCACTGTATGGCAGGTAGTTTTTGACGACATACGCGACGGGATTGTGATATTCTTCGTGTTTTTACTGGAGCGTCGTATTGGTCAAACCCTCCTATACACCTGTGCCAATTTTAATTCACGCCAAGTTAAGGGGGTGACCACGTGAGCACCCAAGCGTAAGCGGCTAGACAGATAGATAGATACTCTCTAAAGCACAGAAGTTCACTAGAAATGCTTCGCATTTTATATTCTTCATCATCGGCCGACCAGCCATGCTGTTTCAATACAAAAATAAAATTACCATCTGCCCAAATATTCTCGAAGAAATTCTCTGATAGATCTTGTGCCGACTTTTTTACCGGCTGTTGCGCATCATTCACAGTGAGCACGAAGGAGAGTTGCATCTCAGCACACAGTTATGGCAGAAGCAAAAAAAGCATTTTCCCTTTCAAGTGCCTTAAAAGTGAACTCAAAGCATGTCGTTCAGCTAATTGATTGATATGTGGGGTTTAACGTCCCAAAACCACCATATGATTATGAGAGACACCGTAGTGGAGGGCTCCGGAAATTTGACCACCTGGGGTTCTTTAACGTGCACCCAAATCTGAGCACACGGGCCTACAACATTTCCGCCTCCATCGGAAATGCAGCCGCCGCAGCCGGGATTCGAACCCGCGCCCTGCGATGTCGTTCAGCTAGACCTACGTATTATTATACCATGAAAGTAAACAAAAATCGATCGAGCCTGGAATACACCACCAAAAGATTGATCGTTTTGTGTGAGTTAACAATTTTACTGTGTTCCAGTGCGCAGGAACAAATTTTTTTATGTTACAGACTAAGCTCATACGTGCAGGCTAAGCAAATTACGTGCTCGCGTGATAAGTCAGTCAATTAGAAGTAAGCACTGATTGCAAGTGAGAAGGAGAGGAAGCAACATTTGTGAGGACACACAAAAAGTAAAACGCCCGAAGTCTCCAAACAAAACAATGCTTACCGAACTCGGTAATGCTTCTGTGGGGACTGGCACTGTGGTCACAATAGTCGCATAGGAGAGGCGATCCTCGGCATCGTCGACGGCGCACGCCAACATATGTGCTTGCAATCACATTGGAGTTTATTGTACCGGCCACGTAACACGTAACAAATTTCATTGTGCTTGACGGGCATATTAAAATCGTACCGAGCACGCTGCCAGACGTGTACAATGAGCGCGTGACGCACAGGTAGGAGGCTGAAACTATGGGGTAACATAGTTTCTGTACATGGAATTCTGAGAGAATCATGGTGCCATGAGAGGGCGTTGAGTGCAAGAGAAGTGCTGTAATCACGGAGCAGACAGCTTTGCGAACAGCCTCTGTAGCAGTTATCTTCGTGAGACTTTATATCGGACAAATTCGTTGTGATTGTAGAAAACAAAGTTAGTAAACTGCTTGTGTAAGCCAGCGCAAGCTGAATTCAACCAATGAGGGTATTCCTGTTAGCGCTTATGGGCGTATATGTAGTTTCTTGCACACACACACACAAACACACACACACGCACACACACACGCACGCACACACACACACACACACATACACACACACACACAACGGCAAGCATGCATATAATATATATATATATATATATAATATATATATTGTTATGGCATTTATTAGCAGGCACACAGCGAGTATACACAATGGCAACAGTAACGGCCAAGCACGGACTCTCAGCGCGAGCGGCGTCCTTTTCGGTAGACCCACTAGAGAACACTTGAGAGTTTGACCCACTTCAGTGTTCGGCGGCTTCTCTACAATTACCCCGGGGTCGAAGAGGGAGCCGTCTGGCGACCTAACAGCTTGTCACTACGAGCGGGTCATAGTAAGCCTTCAGGCGCTCCACGTTGGCTATGTCGCGCCCGCGACGGCGCATGTCCGAAGATTGTTCAATTGGCTTGACAAGATAGTTGACTGGAGAGGTGCGCTCGATCACACGGTAGGGACCTTCATATTTCGGGAGTAGTTTGGAAGAAAGGCCAGCTACAGAGGTCGAGATTGAGAGCCATACAAGGGAACCAGGAAGGAACATCGGTTCAGAAGTGGCGGAGCCATCACGAATACTCTTCTGCTGCTCTTGCTCATGCATAGTAAATGTCTTGGCCAGCTCGCGACTCTCTTCAGCAAGCCTGGCTGTTTCGGAAATAGGTGCACATTCTGATGGATCCGGCGTGTACGGGAGTATCGTGTCGATGGTGTGTGACGGGTGCCTTCCGTACAGCAAGAAGAAAGGTGAAAAACCGGTCGTGCTCTGAGGGGTGGTGTTGTAGGCGTAGGTTACGAAGGGCAGTAGAGTATCCCAATTCATGTGGTTGGCGGCGACGTATTTCGAAAGCATGTCGCCGAGGGTGCAGTTAAGCGTTTGGTCAGACCATTCGTCTGCAGGTGGTAAGAAGTTGTTTTGCGGTGGACAGAATGGCACTCCGTGAGAATGGCTTCGACGACTTCTGACAAGAAGACACGCCCTCGATCGCTGAGAAGCTCCTGAGGTGTACCGTGGCGCAGTATGAATCGATGCAGTGGGAAGGACGCAACATCACGCGCAGAAGCCGGAGGGATAGCGGCGGTTTCGGCGTATCGCGTTAAATGATCTACGGCGACGATAACCTAGTGGTTACCAGCCGACGTCAGAGGAAGTGGTCCATACAAATCGATACCTATGCGCCCAAATGGACGCTCATGGCAAGGTAACGGTTGAAGACTGGCTGGCGACATGTGTGCTGATGGTTTGCGGCGTTGGCAAGTGAGACAGGAGCGAACAAACTGCTGCACGTAGCGGTACATCCCGCGCCAGAAGTAGCGTTGTCGAATGCGATGGTAGGTATTGAATACCCCAGAATGCGCGCATTGCGAATCAGAATGGAAGGATTCAGATATCTCTGACCGCAGACTGCGGGGTATCACGAGTAACTACTGCCGGCTATTGGCGTCGTGTTTGCGTCGGTGTAGGAGGCCGTCACAAATGGCGAAATGGTGGGCTCGACGACGCAAGGCACGCGTGGGTGGCATTGCGCATAGATCAGAGAGCAAGTCGATGAGCGGGCCAATCCAATTATATTTTCGCTGTTCGGTAGCGATGATGTCAACATCAATGGAAGAAACAGCAGCCAAGGATACTGAGCAGAGCACATTACTTTCAGGCAGAGGGGGAGCGTGAGAGGGCGTCGGCGTCAGCATGCTGGCGTCCGTTGCGGTACAGCACGTGGATGTCGTAGTCTTGTAAGCGAAGAGCCCAACGGACAAGACGGCCTGAGGGATCCTTCAATGATGAAAGCCAGCCTAGTGCATGATGGTCGGTGACGACATCGAATGGGCGACCATACAAATAAGGTCGAAACTTTGTAAGAGCCAAGACGATCGCCAGGCACTTCTCCATGACGGTTGTAGTTTGTCTCGGCTCTCGTGAGCGTACGGCTTGCATATGCTACGACATATTCAGGGAATCCGGGTTTGCTCTGCGCCAGGACAGCGCCGAAGCTTACACCGCTGGCGTCTGTGTGCAACTCCGTCGGGGCCGTAGGGTCGTAGTGGCTTGAATGGGAGGAGACGTCAGCAAATGGCGGAGCTTCACGAACGCGTCGTCGCACTCAGACGACCACGAATCGAGGGACCCGTTACTTCCAAGGAGCTTCGTCAGCGGTGATATAATCGCAGCAAAGTTTCGTATGAAGCGTCGGAAGTATGAGCACAGGCCCATGAAACTACGCAGTTCTTTGACGGACCCAGGTTTGGAGAATTCAGCCACGGCCCGAAGCTTCGCTGGGTCAGGAAGAATGCCATCCTTAGACACGACCTACCCTAGGATGGTGAGTTGCCGTGCTGCAAAGCGGCACTTCTTCAGATTTAGTTGCAAGCCGGCATTGCTCACACGTGCGAAAACTTTTCAGACGTTGGAGATGCGTGGAGAAATCTGGGGCGAACACAACAACGTTATCGAGGAAACACAAGCACGTGTGAAATTTCAAGTTGCGCAGAACGGTGTCCATCATACGCTCAAAGGTTGCAGGTGCATTATATAGACCAAGCGGCATGACGTTGAATTCGTACAAGCCGTCGGGTGTGATGAACGCAGTCTTCGGTCGAGCGTCATCAGCCATGGGTACTTGCCGGTACCCCGAGCGCAGATCGAGAGAAGAAAAAAATTCGGCTCCCTGAAGGCTGTCAATTGCGTCATCGATGCGCGGTAGTGGGTAAACATCCTTGTGAGTGATCTTATTGAGCCGTCTGTAGTCTACACAGAACCGCACAGAACCATCTTTCTTCGCAACAAGAACAGGAGACGCCCATGGACTGTCCGAGGGCGGAATAACGTCGCGTCTGAGCATATCATCAACCTGCTCGTTAATTTCCCGACGTTCCGCAGGCGACACGCGGTAGGGACGTTGCCGTAATAGCGGATGGGCAGAAGTGTCGATACGATGTGTAACAGCGGACGCGCGACCGAGAGAACTCCGCCCGACATCGAAAGAAGAATGATATTCTCGCAGCAGGTCCAGAAGCTGGGAACGCTGTACCGACGTAAGATTGTCATCAATGTAGGGGCCGAATACATCACGAGATGATGAATCATATGTGAAACAGCACTGACGGTACGCGAACTAGGACAACACGAGTCATCAGGTACGTCCAGGACTTGTGCGTTATCCATTGGTTCTACACTGCCGAGACATTCCCCTCGAACCAAGGTAACAGTGTACGGGGAAAGGTTGGTCACAAACATAGCGGCGTTGCTCAGGGTGATTTGCACGGTCGCGAAAGGTACTAGCAACCCTTTCCTTCGGCAAGCACGGTCGGATGGTGAAAACGAGTGCAATTGTGTGGAAGAGTCCAGCGCAGTTGACAGATACACCCATCGCCGAGCTTGGAGGCACTACGGTATCGTCTTCACGAGAATCTTGCTCAGTTTCGAGGGACTGTCTTCCGTCGTAAAATGCGAGAAGGGTGAGAGTTCGATTTCGGCAGCGGCACAATGGATGACGGCGTCATTGCGGGAGAGAAAATCCCACCCCAGGATGACGTCATGAGAGCATGCAGGAATGATGAAGAATTGGCCGACATACAGAACGTCCTGAACGACAACGCGAGCTGTGCACTCTGCTGAAGGATGGATACGATGCGAACCGGCAGTACGAAGGGACAACCCAGAAATCGGTGTCGTCACTTTTCGAAGCAAGCGGCAAAAGTTTTCGTCCATAACGGATACGGAACGCCGTCCACAAGCACGTCTATGACATTAGATGGGCGGCTCCGAGGGCTTTCACATTGCAATAGCATCGCAGTCCTTGCCTCGGTGACTGCGACGACTAGTTTTTCCGCTTATGAGTAGCCAAACTTGGCCTCATGGGGGACAGGGAACGACGTCTTGGAGACGGCGACCTTTGAGGCGATGGACCTGGGCGAGACGGCGGTGGCATAGACGGTGGTTCATCGTGATAGGGACGGCTGAGGTGGCCAGCAACAGGCGAAGAAATTGGAGCCGGCTGTACGCGATGGCAATCACGGGCTACGTGACCGGCGTAACCGCAGGCAAAGCAGATGGGCCGGTTGTCGGGTGTGCGCCATCGGTTCGCTGTGGTAGGTCTTGTCCATGACGCAAGAGCCGATGGACGGAACGGTGGCTGGAAAGGCTGCAGGGAGGGCTAGAGCTGAGTCTGAGAGGTCACGTCAATATACGTAGCCGGCATGCCCGCTGCAAAGGATGGAGGTCATGCGGCAGCTTCAGCGTAAGTCAGTGGGGGCGGGCGGTTGAACGACTGGAGGTGACCTGGTGACCACTTGGGCGTAACTTGGGGGCGCAAGGGCTGGAAGCTGTTGTGGTTGGTACGCAGGCATGACCTCCGCTATTACCTGCTCAATTGCTCGGCGGATGGGTGGAAGAATGGTAGTGGCCGATTGTTGAGCAGCCGGTGGGTGGGGCAAAGGGCAGGAGAACTCCCGCGCGATTTCCTCACGTTTGAAGGATTTGAGGTCTGCCAGCAGTGCCACCTGATCACAGCTCGCCTCAAAGCCTGCAAGCCCTGCATATCGTGTTGTGAAGCGACGGGTCATCGAACGCTGCCGGCGGAGCTTCTCGTAGCTCTGGCACAGCGTGATGACCTCAGCTACTGTGCCTGGGTTTTTCGCAAGCAGCATCGTGAACGCATCATCGTCAGTACCCTTCATGACGTTCCGGATCTTGTCTGATTTGGACATGCTGTCGTTGGATTTCTTGCACAGCTCCAGGACATCTTCTATGTAACTGGTCAATGATTCACCCGCCTGCTGAGCGCGTTAGCCTAAGCGCTTGCTCGGCTTGCAGCTTACGAACGGCAGGACGGCCAAAAAACGTTCGTGATAGCGGTCTTGAAATCGGACCAGGTTGCGAAATTGGACGCGTGGTTGTTGTACCACAAGCTTTGAAACGCCCGCAAGGTTAGAACACCAAGGTTGTCCAACTTGCCGTCCTCGTCCCATTAGTTGCGGACGCTCACGCGCTCGCAAATGGCGAGCCAGTCCTCCACGTCAGTGCCATCGG
>WOVY01008463.1:0-22893 GCA_013436015.1 Rhipicephalus annulatus | reverse complement strand
CTTGGGTTTGTTGCGTCCCATGATAGAATAAACTCTTTTCTAAACCTAAAAAAAAGGTAGATCCCACGTACGATAGGAATCGATGATATGCAAAGCACGATTGAGAAAGGTTGATATATCACCTTTAAAATTAGCGCAAGGGTACGAAGTGGACCTAAATTATGCATGTACATGACTTTCTTGTCATCATTATCATGTTTGGACGTGTCATTTGCCTTGGTTGTCTTTTCACGTAACGTGATATTACATTTGGTATATGTGAAGCTAGCGAAACGTTCATCAGCGCGCTATGAGTGTATACTATAGCATGCAGTTATGTTTTACATGATATGCATATAATAATTACCATGTTTTGGAAGTGTCTTTTACCTTGGTCGTTCATCCACGTCACGTAATAGCCATTTTGTTATATGTGAAGCTAGCGAAATGGCTGCGAGCGCATCATGAGCGTGGCATTTAGTCATGCTCTTACATGACACGCATGTGGCCCCGTGCGGTGGTCTAGTGGCTAAGGTACTCGGCAGCTGACCCGCAGGTCGCGGGATAGAATCCCGGCTGCGGCGGCTGCATTTTTGATGTAGGTAAAAATGCTGCAGGCCCGTGTGATCAGATTTGGGTGCACAGAACACCAGGTGGGTTGATATTTCCGGAGCTCTCCACTACGGTACTCTCATAACCATGTGGTGGTTTTGGGACGTTGAACCCCACATATCAATCAGTCCTTACATGACATGCATGTCATGGTTTCTGCGTAAGGGTCTGTCACAATGGTTCGCCGCCATGCTATCATATCATAGTATATTTGTTTTGCAATACGCTATGTGAAGTAAAACCACCGCAATAGCAGCAACACCACGAATTGTAGATAATGATATTCATTACATGCATTTCATGATTTATATGTTATGACTTGTCATTTATGCTCGACATACAGTCATGTTATGTTACACCAATTTTGGTATCGATACGATTATCGAAACGACCAGGAGAGCTTACAGTCGTAGGTGGTTAGATAGATGGATAGATAGATAGATAGACAGACAGATAGATAAATAGATAGATAGATAGATAGATAGATACTCCCAAAGTCACCGAAGTTCGCTAAGAAATGCTTCGCATTTAAAAGCATGTTTCTGATATAGAAGTTGTACAAGGGCACCACTGAAAAAATCGCAGCATATTCATGAGGTGAATGATGACAACTGCGGCGAAGCGGGCGGATGGACGGATGGACGGATGGATGCATGAACGGATGCACGAATGGATGGACACACGAGTGAACGAATGAACGCGCGGACGGACGGATGGACGAACGAACGTAGGAATCAACGGACAGATAGACATACGAACGGACGCATAGACGAACGCATGGACGGACGGACACATGCACGAACGCCGGTACGGACGGACGCATGGAAAGATGCACGAATGGACGAACGCACGGACGGATGGAAGAGTGGACGGACTGACGGACGTTTCACCCCACTCATCATTATTCACTCTATGAATGCGCTGTGATTTTATTATTAATCATACTACACGTAACGTCCTCTAGTATCGTACCATTTGCATTTTCAGCGTATATGCATTCCGTTATAAGTACAAGTACCACCCTATACGACCGGTTCAATAACTAACGAGAGGTGGCTACATACGATTACGACGGGACGCTCAGCCCACGCCTTAAAGAACTTCGCCATAAAAAATCATGTTTCGGACATTGAACTTGGGCAAGGGCAGTGCTATTGTTGGGGGTGGTTGTGGCCAAATTAACTTTATTCTGATGCCGAGAACCTGCAGGGGAGACACCATGCCACTTCTGTAGGTATGTCACTGCAAGAGCTACCAGACTAGCGTTTTTAAGCGAAGCTTGTACTTACTAGCTTTGGTAGCTGGTGGCACAGCCGCTGTTTTTTTTATTTTATCCAGCGACTGTGCTGATGGTGTCAAAATTTCCCTCAATGTCAGTTGGCACGCGTGCACCAAAGAAACTGTAAATAAACCAGAGCTTTTTAGGGGCGAAGCTCCGTAAACATTGGACCGTGCGTCCGCGATGTATGTAGCAGCAGTAGTAATAGCAGTAGTAGTAAGTAGCCACCTCTCGTTTAGTCTTTCGAATGTCTGTTGGATGGCGGTACTTGTATAGACGGTTTGGGTGTGTGTAAACAAACTAGCTCGCGCCGAACGGCCTGCCCCAGCAGACTTCCGGTGCGTCACTTCTGGCAAAGCTTTTTCAATGGTTGCGGCGGTGTTTTCGTGATGTGTTTGAGTTTGCTGCTCTATTATTTCTTAGGATGTGTTTGTAACAACGTCTAGCGGCTACACGAAGAGGCTCGACAATGCGCACGGCAGGTACAGGCGCGGCCAGTGCTGCAGGTAACACGGCTCGCGTGGCCGTCGGTGCCGCGCAAAATATCCGTCGTGGCGTTCCAATCGCGGTCGCCTGCTCCGTGTTATACTTACGATAGTGGTCGCACCTATACTGGTCACACCTATACGAACAAAAAATGCGCAATTTGCAGGAAAAGTTTGTAAGCGAACGTAATTGAGCCTCTTGGTTCTGCATGTCGACGATGTGGATGCGCTTTGAAGACGCAGACCGGGAATTAACATCACACACCTGCCTTTCCCTGTTCGCGTCTTCAAAGTGCACCCACATCGTCGACATGCAGGAGAAAAGTTGCTCGATCCATAGTAAAGTTGTTCAATTCAGCTTTTCATGTAGAACTGAAAACCTTTCTCCTGTTGAACCTCGAACACATTTGTGGTTTCGTCTAAGCACACAATTAAACTCATTATAAAACGCTTATTTCTGCGCCTGTGTCACACCGAGTGCACTTTTAGGGGCGTAGCTCCTTATAGCGGCACCCGTTCGTTACTTGTAGTCGTAGTAGTAGTTGTAGTGTGTACCCAGTACTACATTTTGACTTCCAAGGTGGTGCCGGTGAGAGATTTCTTCTATGCGTTGTTGAACAATAAAAGATAGTGCTCAATGTACATACCAATGGCTGCTCATGGGGAATGAGAGACAGGAGCATTCGGCTTTTAGTTAACGCGCACGCTGCGAATTTTTTATTGCTCAACAATGCACAGAAGACAAGAAAGGGTTGCTACGTTATATTCGCTGGGCGTAACCTCCTAGGTTTTAGAAAGGTTTAGCGAGCGTTGGGCCGCAGCGCCATGAATACAGTGAACTAGTATATACCATGAACTCGAGCTGGTTAAAGGTGGAAAGTAGACACGAAGCGCAAGCCGTAAGAAAGTGTGCGTCTGCCTCCTCTAGTTCAGTTCTTGGAATGTCCGATGAATGGCGGTGCTTATATATGAGTAATATATGATGAAAAGATGCGAGATGGTGGTACTTGGAGTGTTGAATAGTTGGACGAATGGACACACAGACAGACGCATGAACGGACGCACGGATGGCTGCACCGGGACGGATGAACGCATGGACGGACGCAGGAGCAGATGCATGGACGAACGTAGGAACGGACGCACGAACAGACGCACGCACGGACGGGCGGATGGATGCTGGGGCGGCCACACAGACGCACGCATGGACGGACGGAAGCAAGAACGAATGGATGGACTGATGCTTCGTCCCACTCTCCATCATTCACTCCGTGGATATGCTGCCATTTTTTTGAAGAGATTAGCGGTGATCGGAATCACTCGCGATCCGAACTGTTCGTGTGACTGAGTAATTATAAAATCTTCTGATGTGATGACGTCAACTGCAGCTGCTTGGTCACGCAAACTATTATGGTTTACTAGCGAGTAAGCTATTCGTGAATCAAACCTTCAAGTTGGAACAACCTAAACCTACAGTCCATGCTCACACCGAGCCCCGCCACGGTGGTCTAGTGACTAAGGTACTCGGCTGCTGACCCGCAGGGCGCGGGTTCAAATCCCGGCTGCGGCGGCTGCATTTCCGATGGAGCAGATGCATCTTGTAGGCCCGTGTGCTCAGATTTGGGCGCACGTTAAAGAACCCCAGGTGGTCTAAATTTCCGGAGCTCTCCAATACGGCGTCTCTCATAATCATATGGCGGTTTTGAGACGTTAAACCCCACATATCAATCAATCAATCATGCTCACACCGAAAAGATAAATTAGGTATACTGTGAGGATGTTCATTAGCAGCAGAAAGACAGGCGATGAGTCATTTGCTCGCACAGATGAAAGACCACTCGCCAGCGTCACTTAAAAAAAATAAAATGCAACAACAACGAAACGTGGCCACCACGACGTACGCTGTGCGGCGAGTCATGTTAAGTGCGATTACTTTGCGTCCCGTGTTGTTTCCAACAGTACATATTATTGATATAGCTCAAACAATCAAATAAACATATTTACGATAGATTTAAAGAGTTAGTTTCACGTTTTATTACCCAGACTAGAAGAAAACACGCTGCTTGAGCAAAAAAACGACGCACGAAACGTAATTACTAGTGCAGATCATTGCAAACTAACAAGTGTTCTAGTTGTTATGCTTCGCTGTATATGAAAAGCACGCTCTTTTCACAAACGGGACCTGTGCGGCGTAGTGAAGTTACCTTTGTGGGCCCGGCAACTAACGCAATTTTTTCGGTGAAAGCCCAAGGCACACGATTCTTCATAATGAAAGATAAGCGCGCGCATACAAGCATCTTGTCCCCCTCCCCCATTCGTGGGGCAAAGTACGCGTTGGAGATAAGCGGACGTCGGCGCATCGTGACGAGCTGGGCGCCGAGCGCAGGCGGCGTTTTCAGGGGCGAAGCTTCTTAAAGCGGCACCCGTTTGTCCCTTGTAGTAGTGCGTAACATGTCTTACGTTTTGACCTGCAAAATGGTGCAGCTGGGAGATTTATCCTGTGCGTTGTTGAAGAATAAAAAATTCGCAGCGTGCGTGTTAACTAAAAGCCGAATTCTCCTGTCTCTCATTCCCCATCAGCAGCCATTGGCATGTACATTGAGCACTATCTGACAAGAAAGGGTCGCTACGTCGTGCTCGCTGGGCGTAACCTTCTTGGTTTTAGAAAGGTTTAGCTAGCGTCGGGCCACAGTGCCATGAATACAGTGAACTAGTGTATATCATGAACTCGACGTCGTTAAAGGTGGGAAGTAGACTCGAAGCGCAGGCCGTAAGAAAGTGTGCGTGTGCCACCTCTCGTTTAGTCCTTGGAATGTCCGATAGATGGCGGTGCTTCTATATGGGGACGTTTTTTTTTTTGTCGAGCCTGGTGGCATACTTGTCACCACCCCGTTATAAAGGGGACGCTCATAGCATCCATCCATCCATCCATCCACGTTCAGTTCGGGCTGTCAAGGTGGATGGACGTGTTTTTTGAGCACTCCGGATCGACTGCGCACATAAGTGTTTTTGCATGTTTTGAGCTTGTCTTTATAATTATAAGGCAGCGGTTGAAATCTTCGTAGCACTTATTTTATGGTAGGGCTTTTTTGGGGGCCAGTCACCAGGTATTTATTAGTTAGTGCGGGTGTGTGTGTGTGAATTTTCTTGTTGTTTTTTTGCCACCCCGTGGGGGAGGTGCACGTACATTGAACACGAAAATTTTTGTAGTAGAGCTTAGACTTTCTTTTTTTTTCGTAGTGCAGGGCTCGAGTTTAGTTTTATCGAGTATAGGGACAATTGGTGTCAGAAAGGCATGGTTAAAAAGACTGTAAAGTGTTCAGGATGTGGAGTGGGTTTGAAAGTGGACCCAAGCGTAGAAGCGGATGGAGAAGAGGCTGACGCGAAGTGTAGGCAATGTGAGGTCGAGGAAAAAATGGAGAAAATGATGGTTGCCCAGAGTGAACTGCTGATGAGAATCGCCGAGCTCGAGACTGCGTTGGCGACAGAGGAAGAGAAAACGAGAGCAATGGGAGAAAGACTGAAGTCCGCCGAGGAAGCGCTAGCGAAGCTGAACAAAGAAGCGACCTACCGAGAGAACAGTAGGGAACCGGCAACCAGAACGGTGGAGAAGGAAAAGCAAGCAAGTTTGGAAAAAACAGGTTTAGCCGGTTCAACTGTCGCAAGGCCCAGCTTCAGCGAGGGTAGTGGTGGGGCAGGGAGGGAACAAAGCAGCCGGCGTCACAGGTGCAAGTAGCCCCCAGGTGCAGAACGCTCCAGCTGAAAAGTCACAGCATGTGATAATCGCCGGGGACTCGAATTTAAATCGATGCAGAGAAGCCATCAAAGAGAGGGTAAGAGGTGAGAAGAGGGTTGCAGTAGGGGCGTTCCCAGGACGCAAGCTGGAAGCAGTCATGAGGCAAGCGAGCGCAAAGCTCAAAACGACAGCTGATAGACGAAACCTCGTGATAATTTCAGGTGGTTTTAAACGATGTCCTAAATGAAGATGCAGCAGGACTAGCAGCCACACTGGCGAAAGGCGTCGATGACATGCGCGCCACTTCTCCTAAGGTACAGGTAGTGATATGCACAATACGGAGGTACCGGTGCGTGATAGCAACCTGCAAAGAGCGGTGGTCAACGCAACCAAGAGATATGGCGGATGAGTCGAGAGAAAGGCTTTGAGGCGGTGGAAATACCAGAGAGGTGCATAGGTGGGGGGGTTTTCAACGAGACAGAATTCACTTCGATGGGCGGCTAGGTCATGAGGTGGGCTGGCGACTTGCAGGACGCGCAGCAGCTTTTTTTTTGGGGGGGGGGGCAAGCGAGCCCTTCGGGGTGCAGGATAGCTAGTAACGAGGAAAACAACCAGGGAGACTCTTCGACAGGTGGTCTATTTATGCCCCGGACTCTACCTATATCTAAGATAGGTAGAGTCCGGGGCGTAAATAGACGTAGCCACGAGCGCCGAGCCAATTCAGACATAGGGTATATTAACATGCAGGGTGGTAGGAACAGGCTGAAGTGGGAAGAGATAGAAGAACAGCTAAGGGAAGAGAGGCCGATGGTATACGGTTTTGTAGAAACACATCTCAGGGACATGGAACAACCTCCAGACAATCCGGACTACGCGTGGGAATATTGTAATAGAACAGAAGGCAGCAGAAAGGGGGTGGTATTGGGGCATTCATTCATAAAAGTACAGACCGGCAAAGGGTCAAGCAGGAGTGCAAGGAACATTTGTGGCTAAAAGGGAAAGTGGCAGGTCAAACGTCACTCCTTGGTTTCGTGTACTTGTGGACGGGAGCAAAGGCCAGAGAGGAAAACCAGGCAATGGTAGAGTGTATATCAAAGGACATTCAAAAGTTAGGAAGAGAGTGTGAGATAATTATACTAGGAGACATGAATGCGCACATAGAAGATATAGATGGGTATACCGGCCCGACAGGCAAAATGATCATGGATATGTGTGAAAGGCTTGATTTGATCATTTGCAACAGTACCGAGAAGTGTGAAGGGCAAATAACATGGGAGGTAGGAAGGCTTCAGTCGACGATAGATTATGCACTGATGTCACATAGGATGTATGATAAGCGCAGGAGAATGCACATAGATGAAGGTGGCTCCAGAAGTCTGGGGTAGCGATCACAAACGTATCAAGCTAAGTCTTGGAAGAGCAGTGAAAGTGGGAAGGAGACAAAATAAGCAACTACAGGAAAATTTTTATCCAGAAAGGCAAATTGAAATAGCCACTAAACAAATTGAGAAAGTAATCACGGAGGATAATAAGACAGTGTGGACATACACGAATCTAATTAGACTCTTTGAGCTAGAGCTTGCTAAGACGCGTGACAAGTCACCCCGGAAAAGAAGACACAAACCCAAAAGTTGGTGGGATGAGGAAGTTAAGAGAGCCATAGCAAAACGTCAGGAAGCCTCTAGGGAACACAGACATGCTAAGCAGCGGGGGGAACCGACAGATGATGTTGAAAGAAAATGGGCAACTTTTCTAAGCTGTAGAAGGGATGCATCCCTCCTGATCAATGAAAAGATTACAAGGAAGAGCGCTCAGTGGCTGGCAGAAGTACATAAAAAAGATAGAAAGGCAGCTGCGAAATTTTGGAACCATCTAAACTCCCTAGAAATGAGACGAGCCTAGAGCAGAGTTTTATAACTACAGTCCAAGGTGCTAGGCTAGAAGGAGACGAAGCTATTGAATATATAAGAACAAGGGTGACAGAAAAATTTCAACAAAGAAGTACTTTATGCACCACAATAGACAAGGACGAATCAAGTGGTGCAATGGCTCCATTTTCACAACAAGAGTGGGAAAGGGCTGAGAAAAGGGTTCCTAGTAGTACATCAACAGGCCCAGATGGCATTCCAATTAGGCTGATAAAGACATTAGGTCCGAAGTCTAAGCAGGCTTTGAGAGATGCAGTGAGCACAATAATAATCGATGGTGAAGTTCCCGATGGATGGAAACTTAGCAGGATGAGCATGATCTATAAAGGAAATGGGGACAAAGCTGACATAAACAACTACCGTCCTATAACAGTGACATCAGTGGTCTACAGGCTGGCGATGCAGATTATAAAGGAAAGACTGCAGGCGTGGATAGAGGATGAGGGGGTGCTGGGGGAACTGCAGAATGGGTTTCGGAAAACACGGGAGGTTGGAAGACAATCTGTTCTCACTGACGCAGTGCATCGAAATAGCAGAAAAGGAAACACAGGCCCCTGTGGCTAGCATTTTTGGATATCAAGGGAACGTACGATAGCGTGGTTCAAGAGGAATTGTGGGGAATACTGGACACACTAGGCGTGGAACATGTAGTCACTATCTTTTAAAGGGTATCTATAAAGGTAACAAGGTAGTTATAAAGTGGGAAAAACAGGTATCCGAGCCTACAGAGGTAAAACGGGGGCTTAGACAGGAGTGCCCCCTGTCACCCTTATTATTCATGATGTACCTACAAGGATTAGAGGCAAAATTAGAGGGCAGTGGACTGGCTTCAGCCTCTCTTAGTCAAACAAGGAAAAATTATTGATCAGGAACTACCAGCATTAATGTACGCAGATGATATAGTGCTAATGGCCAACAACAAGGAAGATTTGCAGAGATTGATGGACATCTGCGGTAATGAGGGAGATAGGTTAAATTTTCAGATTCAGTAAGGAAAAAATCAGCAGTCATGATTTTCAATGACAACGAAGGTAGTGAGCTTAGAATACAGGAGGTCACGCTAGAGATAACAGATAAATATAAATATCTGGGAGGGTGGATAAGCAATGGGACCGAGTATCTGAGGGAACACGAAATATACGTGACGACTAAGGTACAGGAATGCAGCAGTGATGAAAAAATAGGGCACTGTGGAATTACAATAGGTATGATGTTGTCAGAGGAATATGGAAAGGGGTCATGGTTCCTGGGCTGACGTTCGGAAATGCTGTCTTGTGCATGAGATCAGAAGTTCAAGCAAGATTAGAAATTAAGCAACGTGGAATAGGTAGGCTTGCTTTAGGAGCGCAACGGGAATACACCAAATCAGGGAGTACAAGGTGATATGGGATGGACATCATTTGAGGGCAGGGAAGCTAGCAGCAAGATAAAATTTGAGAAGCGATTGAGAGAAATGGGGGAAGAGCGTTGGGCTAGGAAGGTTTTCAGCTACTTGTACATGAAGAATGTCGATACAAAATGGAGGAAGCGAACCAGGAAGTTGACTGGTAAATACTTAGAAAACAGCAGGTGGCCAAACCAAAAAAACTATCGGTTAAGAAGAAAGTGAAGGAAACGGAGACTGACATGTGGAGAATGGGCATGATTAAGAAGTCCGCAGTAGAGGTCTATCGAACTTTAAAGCAGGAAATTGCCAAGGAAAGAATCTATGATAATTACTCGGGGTAGTTCTCTACTGTTTGAGGCCAGGACGGGAGTACTGCGAACCAAGACATATCGGGCCAAATACTAAAGGGTAGACACAGTATGCAGTGCGTGTGGAGAGGAAGAAGAAACTGCCGAACACTTGATTATGTTCTGTAAAGGGCTTCACCCTATAGCTCAGGATGATGGCGCAGAGTTTTCAAAGCACTGGGGTTTAGGGACCGGGAGGGCAAAATAAACTTTAAGCGGGTAGATTTAACTAGAAGGAGGTTATCTGATTGGTGGCTAAAGTCAAGGCACGAGTGAAAATTAAACTCTCCACTGCAGAGTACGAATCCTCAAACTCACTTTTTAAGGAAAAAATAAATGTAGTTTTTGGTTCATTAGTTATTACGGCTTGGTGGCGCTAGCCACCGCCCGATCTAAAGGGTACAGCCATATTCATCCATCCATTTCATCGAATATATGATGAAAAGATGCGAGATGGTGGTACTTGAGTGTTGAATAGGTGGACAAACGGACGCACAGACAGTTGCATGAATGGACGCATGAACGGACGCATGGGCGGATGCATGGACGAAAGCAGGGATGGACGCATGAACAGACGCAGGCACGGACGGGCTCATGGACGCATGAACGGTCACACAGACGGACGCATGGACGGGGGTAAGCAAGAACGAATGGACGGACGGATGCTTCGCCCCACTCTCCATCATTCACCTCGTGGATATGCTGCCATTTTTTTTCTCTCTATATTGGGTTTTCATATATATGGATACGTATACATATACGGTAAATGACGGTGACGGCAACAACAACAACAACAAAACAACAACAACAACAACAACAACAAACAGCCGAGACTTATATTTATTTGCTGTCGCATTATTATATAGCAAATGGGAGAGATATAAAACAGCCTGACACCAGGAGGAGGGAATTGCACTGTAAGAGCAAGCGGGAAATTCACCGATGATTACGATACTGCCTAACGTAGAGGAGAGAGAGAGATAGAAAGGAAAGGCCGGAAGATTAACCAGATATTGGCATTTGGTTTGCTGCCCAGGACGGGGGGCGGGGAATAGTGGCAAGAAAGAAGGGGTAGATAGAGAAAAAAAAACGCACGCGCACTCTTGTGAAAACAAAAAAAAACACACACACACACACACACAGCAAGGTCGTCCTAGCTACAACCGTTCAGTAAGGCCGGTCGATCGCAAAAAGTGTAGTAGCGCTTTCAGGGCCTTCTTCTGTGAAGTTGCATCTTGTCGATATTGTAGAATTCCTTGCTCCGACAGAGGTTGATTATCTAATTTGCTGAGTTCCTTGCGAAGGCATAGTCGTTGTTTACTATACTCTAGGCAGTCACAAAGAGTGTGTTGGATCGTTTATTCTTTGCCACAGTGGCCACAGGCTGCGGTGTCGGCCATCCCAATGCGCAAAGCGTAGGCATTGGTAAACACGACACCCAACCACAGCCTACATAACAGGGTCTGGTCTGCTCGGCAAAGCCTCGACAGGACTTGAAGACTTAGCGTAGGGCCAAGCGAGTACAGTTGGGCATGCTTGAAGTGGTGGCTGATTCCATTGTGATGTGGTTTGCTGGTGAGTAAGCCTGCGGGAGCTTTCGTTGCAGCATCTGTCCTAGAAAGTGGTAGTCGTCGTTTATGATCTTTGGTGTGGGCTGAGCGGGCAGCTTGATCGGCCCATTCATTGCCGGATGATTCCGCAGTGACTGGGTAACCACTGAAACGTAATTTGGTGCCCTTTCTCGGTCAGGCGGTGTATAACCTTTTCTATCTCTAGTACCAGCTGCTCGTGTGGTCCACGGCGTAAGGCTGATAGTAGAAGACTGCAGTGCCGCCTTCGAGCCGCAGAAAATAGTCAACTTGCGTGTAGCTTGATCAACGACAAATTGCAACGCGGCACGAAGTGCTGCCAATTCTGCTGCCGTTTGATGTTGTTGCGTGAGATGTCTTGAATTTAATTGTCGTGGCCAACCTTGGTATCGTAAAATCTGAGCGCAGCTTCGTGGTGGGGCTACGCCAACTGTCGGAAGTTTTACCTTTACGCAGCAACGTAACATGAGTTACATTTTGCCAATAAATGCCAGCGTTCGAGTGCTATGCGCACCACTACGTGCTTTGCACGTGTCGCGAACCAGGCGAACCGACGACAGTCCTGTTGTGGCCAGCGAAGCCAGCTGCCGTGCCCGTGCCTAACCCTGCTTCCGCGCGAACTGCGACGAGGGGCCAAGGTGTTCTGTGGGGCCAGTGCACGTGACAGAGGAAGGAAGGGAGGACAGATGGAAGTGGGTGGCTTGTGATATTGAGAGAGCCCGCGATTGCTTTATTTCGTCGTCGTTCACTCTTTCGTGCTCATTTGGTCTATGGATTACGCTGGTGCCAGCCAACGAAAATGACGCCGCTAAAGAACAAAAAATAAAAGATGGACGGCTTTATTCACGGACAACTTTTCTTGGAAACGAAGTGAAGGCTACACAGTCAAATCGCGTGTATGTAATGTAATCGCGTGTATGAATGTAATTGCACAACTGAGACAGTTTTTTTTTTGGCGTGTGGTATCTGAAATACGCCTTCGTTTCCTGCATGCAGATATTTTAGATACCACGCAGCCCACACCAGCGAGATATTTGCATTTCATTTAGTTTTATTGTCGTCACTTTGCGTTTTTATACGCGTGAGAAAGTCGCGCCTTTTTCGCGTACCTAAAACTCTGAGTGGCGTCTATTACGAAAGGCGAAGCTGATTGTGAGAAGCCATCGCTTTCAATAGCAATACGAGACGCGTGCCAAACCAAACTACTTCGCACAGGAATACATGTGCAGAAGCTCTGCCCACATAGCTTTCCCTTCATTTCCAAGAAACGGTAATTGTCCGCGAGTATCATAGCTGAGTCCTTAAAGAAGGGTGAGACGTGGTGCATGCCCGAAATTGCTCGTCAGAATTCGAGTTCTTCGCCAAGGATTGTTGTTTGCATGTTCGAAAGAAGGCAGGCGTACACAGACCATCACTTTTGCGGCGCAAAAAAATAGAAAGAATGTACGCAGCTGGAAACATTCTTACGGTCAACTAAATCCAAATGTACGAGAACCTATCTCTATTAACACAATTCTTGTCTAACAGGGAGTAACGTAGAATGACATACCACGCTAACACGCATTACGTCATGGCTTGGTCAGTGCAATAACGGATTTGAAACCGATGAAAGTGGTTTAATAACTGGAGAAAACTGGCGCGTCGTGCCTGAACCTTATGTCACCAGTAATAAAATGATCGCAATAACGTACAACGTTCAAAGTCGTTCGTGTTTTTGATCCACAGTGATCGGGACGGCTCAACGCTCTCCCATAGTTGAGTACGAAGTACTCGAAATCGTTGGACACCAGGCCATGAAACTGTGACAGAGAACCAGCGTGCCGACGCCATTGCCCGATAATACGCCGAACGGGGGGCGCACAACATCGAGGAACCAGCCGCAGTTACCAGACGCTACGGAGCAATTTTAGAACACCAGAGAGCCCTCAGTAGGATATACCCCCCTCCTCACAAAGACCTCAGCAGAGAGCTGTCGGTTGCCTGGAGAGAGCTGCAGACTAATACGTACCCCAATCTCAGTCCTCTGAGTAAAATCTATCCGGGAATATATGCCAACAAATGCCCGCTATGCGGAGAACACCCCACACTTTACCACGTGACATGGCCTGCCAACACAAACACAGGTAGTGCGAAGAAACTGTACTCCAACACCGGAGCAGTGGGAGGCTGCGCTGTCCTGCTCTAAGCCTGAAAAACAGATCAAACTGATCGACAGAGCTTGCAAGATGGCAAAGGCCACAGGGGCCCTGGACTGAGGGCTCCACCTTCACCGGAAAAAAATATTTGTAATAAAGTTTTGCATTCATTCGAACTCATTAAACACTTATTCCAAACACATAGTGAACTAGTAGAGCACTCAAGGTTTACGGGATGGCTTTCAGCTCTCCATAGTAGAGATTTAGGTACTCTAAATCGTTAACACTTTTTTCTAAACACAGGGGGCCAAGTCTTGAAGACGTCGTTGACGTGACATGTTCAGTTTATGTCGCCACGGCCTCATTAAACTCTGAGGCCCACGGGACAGGTTTATGCTTTCCCACATTAGAGTACCTCGTACTCTAAATCGCTAGCTCCCTTTTTGGGGTGAAAGATTCTAAGGTGCGAGTCAGTGGTCACCTGTATGCCATCTTGTATGTAGTACCCACTTCACAGCATATCCACAGAGTGAATGATGATGAGTGGGGCAAAGCTTCGGAGGGTTTTATCGGCTAACCGTGATTCATCCGCTGGCCGCGTCCGTCCATCGTCTGTCTGTTTGACGCATGGACGGACACATGCACGAACGCAGGGCCGACAAATGCATGGACGGACTCGCATACGGACGTACAGATGGACGTACGCACAGGTGGACGGACGTCCGAATGGACGGAATAAACGCAAGAACGCATAGACGAAGCAGCAGTACGGACGCAGGGAACGGATGCACAGAAGGACGCACGGATGGACGCTTCGCCCCCTCATCATCATTCACTTCGTCGATTTTTGTGAATTTTTTTTTTGTTCTAACAACACCCCCCCCCTCCTAACGCTGTTTTCTAATATATCTAGTGTTGTACTTTAAACCATAGGGACGGTTTTATGCGCTCATAGTAAGTACCAAATACTCTAATCATTAGTTTGTTTTTTTTTTCTGAGCACGTGGAACTACGTGACTCAATGCCAATGTTAAGAAACTGATTTTTGAAGAATCGTTCCTTTTACAAACGAATCTTTCACGAGTGAAAGATTACAATGTCGGCGCCACTGATACTAAAAAAAAAAACAGTACGCACGGAAAATGCGTGTGCACAGAAACGCGAGGATGGTACTTCGCCCTCGAAGGTGTATGCAGGTTTGCAACAATCGATGCTCGTTCGATCACGCCTTGCCGGCGACCAGCCGTTGCTTGCCGTGGCGATCTCATCTGTTTTATCGGGGTCACAGGACCTTTCACGTGATATTTGATTGTTGCTTTTCATCGTTTCTCGTACGATCGTGTTTTGTTGCCTGTGGCAACTGAAGTGCTACGCTGCCAAGGACGGGGTAGATGTTATTCCTGGCGTGGATGAAGGAAAACTTTTATGGAGGAGCATTGCACAATGCGAAAGACGGAAGAAAAGAAGGAAAGAGAGGGAAATAATAGGTCAGAAGACGCAAATGTTAGCTTGCCTTTATTTTCACGATAGTGGAATGGACTCCTGAATTTATTATAAACGTACAGTGTATCATCCCTTTTTCGAAATGACGCTTTCCCACTGTGAAGTGCGCAATACTCCAAATATTCACCCATTTTGCCAAGCGAAAATTCTATACAGCAGCTTAGCGTTTTCCACGTAGTTGGAAAGTGCACTTTCTTTAAGTGCCTCCTCTTCAGGCACCTTTGCACTGTGCGGACGTCAGTAAGAGTTGGAAACGTCTCACTTGAAAATGTTGTTCCTAAAATGCACCCCACAAAGAGCAATCCTGTGCGAAGGATAAATAAAGTAGCCCGTGCGTGTATAGCGATCATTTGCTTACTGTAGTCGATTGCCAAATGCGTTCAATTACGTGGTTAGTAATCTATGGCGAGGTAATAGTTAAGTGGCCCAACTCACCTCCGAAAATGAGGATATGAATGCGCTCAGAAACAGGCTTCCCACAACCAGCTGCTGGACGACGCAGGACAAGTCGAAGATCTCCCTGATTTGAAGCAGAGCGCCGGATATTATCCCTGTGATGAAGAAATAAGCAAAGATAAACCCAGTTAAAACAGTTAGTTTGACACCAAAATCAAGCACGCTTCAAATACGTTCTAGTCGGATTGAAAAAAAAAGCACACCGACAAAAAACAGCTCAGCGGGACGCGTGTCTGGGCTCGTATTAGACAGTTATAGTATATAGGGCTTACCGGGATATCGGGCGTACCGTGATACCTGAATCGAAGTGCGCATGCGCCGATACGTACGTTACCCGTGCCACTTACCGTACGCACGGTATTTTTCAGATTTAAGGTTACCGTGGTAGCATAAGTGTACGCTGCAGTGTGCGTAAACATGGCGGCGCTCTCGGACGCCCGCGTCGAGTGATTTTGGCGTAGTTGTGGAAAGATTCACCTTGTTCGCAGCAAACGACTGTTTAAAGTGGCTTCGCTTGCTTTCAGCTAGCTTCGATGACCCGTATTATGGATAAGTTGGTGTAATTTTTGAGATAGCTTCCCATTTCGAACGCCCCTAAGCCAACTACAGGATATATGTAAACAAATCAGCAACATTTTTTTTTTTCGCGTTTGGTGTGTGGTTCATATTTATTTGCTTTTATTATCACTAAAATAAACTTGTAACAATGCTTCACGTGGTGGAATAGGCAAACATTCTCGTTTTCTTTTCCTTTTCACTGTATTTACCTTATTAACCATCTGATAGGTGGCGCCACCGTCGCAGCTGGGGCACGTAAACACTATCTCGCTAAACTATAAGACGCTGCTCACAACGAACGTTTGCTGCACGGTAACGTCATTCACTTAACCTCCGCTTTCACGCTAACCGTAAACTATTACTGGCTATTAAACGCTAAATTCGTCAGTAAGAGAAAATTTAAGCCAATCTTTATGTTGGACTTGTCTTTGACCAATTCTAGCGTTTAGCACGTCACTGACCTATCCTAAACGTCGCACACGTCATTGATCAATTCTGACGTTGAACCTGACACAGGAAAATTGTTACATTGAACATGTCAATCGGTATTTCTTAGACTGGCGCATTTTTTACCCATCCCGGCGAGTAACATTTTATTGGTTCATTCTGACGATGAACGTGTCGTCGCTCAATCCCGACGTTGAACACAACATTGACCAATGCTGAACATATCAGTGGCCTCTATAACATTAGCCAGACGGTGAGAGTCTGCCTGCCTGCCTGCCTGCCTGCCTGCCCGCCTGCCCGCCTGCCCGCCTGCCCGCCTGCCTGCCTGCCTGCCTGCCTGCCTGCCTGCCTGCCTGCCTGTCTGTCTGTCTGTCTGTCTGTCTGTCTGTCTGTCTGTCTGTCTGTCTGTCTGCCTGTCTGTCTGTCTGTCTGTCTGTCTGTCTGTCTGTCTGTCTGTCTGTCTGTCTGTCTGTGTAATCTTGTCTAAAATGTTCACTTATGCATTTTATTTACACGTGTGTTGTTGGTGTTTTTTTTTGTTGTTACCAAGAACTCGAGCTGACATAGTAGCTTTTGGTTGTCGCGGGGGTCGTCTTGTATGGCTGAAGCTGCAATGAACACCCAAGTAAATCAATTGTTCATTGATTGATCTCACGGCAAACAGAGACATTCGATGTTTTCTCTTTTTCACCAGCATCGCTATACTTCGACAGTGACACCACGCCGCTCTGCCATGACGTCATTGGTAACCTTTGCGCTTTAATCGCGTCACTCTCCACAGGAGAAGGTGAGTGGAAGTTTCACTGTCGCGCTTGTTCGGATATGGAAACGTGCAAGTGCATACCACTTATGTCGATGGCATTTGCTTGAAGGGTTGGGCAGAGGGTGGGAAGGAACGAAAAAAGTACGCTATCCTAAACACATGTCATAGACTAGCGACCGTTAGTGCAGCCAAGGCCGCACGTAACGTTCAATCTCGGACATAGCTGATCATTTACGCAACATGCGCGCAAACGTAGTGCACCATACCAAGTACTACATGCGCAACTGAAAATATATATATATATAACGATGAGGATAAGAGTTTTATTGACCCCACAGTCAACTATAAGGGGAGGTAGAGGTAGCCTGCCAGGGTCACGCCTGTCAGCCGCTTCTCCGGCTTTATTTATCTATATTTATGACCCAAGGGTGTGAATTTCGGGGTTTGTTGCATCATAGTAAGAAGTTGAAGCATTCCATGTTAATGTATGGAGAGAGGTGATGTCCAGCCCTAAAGACCGCAGTCTCTTGGGGAAAACCACGGCGAAAAGGAAGGGCTTGCTGGTCGTAGGACCGAGGTCACGAGTTTCGCCTCCGAGCCTAAGCGGTGGCGTTTCGATGGGAGAATGGGAGAGTGGACTGCAAGAGAACTTGCGCGTTATAGTGCGTGCTGTCCAAAAGCAAAAGTTTGCGAGATGTGCAGCGGCGCAAAACTGCATTGCTGCACCACCATACCGTAACGAGCACCATGCGGTTGAGGTTATCGGCCGTGGCTTCCGAGATTAGATCCAGCAGCCCATTGGTAATACGCGCGTTGCAGACAACGCACCGTTGCTAATGAGCGAGGCCGCGTACTATATAGCCTCTATATTCCACGCCGCAGAATATTAGGCGGTGCAGCAATGCCGTTTTCCGTAGTTTTGGCCGCTCGCCACGCACTGTACATCGCACAAACTTTTGCAGTTTCACAGTACGTCGAGAAAATTCAGGTGGACTAACTCCATTCCGTGGGCTTGCAACATTACGGGCCCATAAACTTTTGAGAAGCATCGGGACGATATGCAAAAGCACGCGAATGATTTATTTTTCCAATTAGTGTAAGTAGGAAAGCAAGGCCAAGGTGTTGCGCTGCTAACAACAAGGTCGCGGATTTGAATCTCGGCCATGGCGGCCGCGCGTTGTTCCTTGCAATGTGCAAAGAAAACCAAAGTGGGCACTTTGACTTAGGCCACGGGCGTACTTTGCTCCAGCTGCCCACACGAAGTTTACGTGGGCTAGATTCAGGCCAGGGTTGCCGCATTTCGACGGATACTGAATTCTCGTGGTCCATGTGCTCTGCGATTTCAGCCGGAGTTCAACGAACCACAGGTCAAACTTATGCGGGGGTACCACTGCGACACACCTGGTATGCCTGAGTTGCTTTTGGATAGTAATTGTAAAGCAGGGGCACATACACGAGGCCCTGGGGCCACATGCGTGCCCCTGCTTCGCAACGGAAATAAAGTTTTAGGAATTCGCTGAATAGTACCCACGTTATCTTCCCGCCTATTTCACAGCGTTTACTTCGGGTAAGCTACAAAGACGGGACTGGCCTCAAGCACATTTTTTTCGTGGGGCATCCCATACGATCACTATCAGTTGAAACATCAACCGAGGAACGAATCCAGTGTCCGTATCTATATGTCATTGTGGAGAGATCAGTGCCAATACGTTTTTTTTGAAGCCTGACACAAAAATTCCCGATAAAATGAACTATGTGGAATGTGATAAAGGCATTCTTTCATATGGGCAACGTTCAGTGGCGTCTTGTTCTTTTCGCCCTCCTCCTTCCCATTGTCCCCCCCGCACCTGGCCCCTGTCGGGACAAAACTTCTATGAGTTTACCCGGTTTGATGAGTTGAGCTTGAAACTCCTACCGTAAACTAACTTAGCGTTTAATTGACAAGTGGGTTTAACTTCCCAAACCACCATATGGTTATGAGAGAAGCCGTTGTATAGTGGACGGCTCCGGAATTTTCGACCACCTGGAGGTTCTTTAACGTGCACCCAAGCCTCAGCACACGGGGCCTACAGCATTTCCCGCCTTTTAACGGAAATGCAGCACGCCCCGCAGCCGGGATGCGAACCCGCGACCATGCGGGTCAGCAAGCCGAGTACCTTGGCCACTAGACCACCGTGGCGGGGCTAACTAACGTTTAGGTGAACTTAAAGAACCTCTGGTGGCCGAAATTACATCGAAGTTTCTCGCTGCTGCGTGGCTCATTATTGTTCGAAAACTGAGCATGAGTGGGGTTGCGCTTGGGAAATAGATTAAGAACATTAGTAAATGCAGGCTCAACGAATTTCTCGGACTATATTATGGTGGATCCTGGCTCTGTCATCAATAACTGACACTTAGAATCAGTAACGTCATACAAGTACTTATGCACGCACATACCAACAATTTATCTTGGCATAAGCACATCGAACGTATCACAACTAAAACCAACCACACGTCACGTTACACTGGCAGAAAATTCCACGCACTACTAATCATCTCCTAAACTACTCTTATAAACACATATGTCCGCCAACAGCTTCAGTGCGCGTCAGCGTTGTGGGACCGCTACCTTATTACATTAACTCAAAGCATATAAGCAATACGAAACCGTGCTGCTCGTTTTGTTATCTAATTATCATAAAATATCTCGCATAACCACCATGAAAACATCGTTATACAACTTCTTTTACTTGCCGTCCACAGGAAACTTTCTCATCCGTTTTCCCCATAAAATTTTCTATCATAAATCACACCTGTCTTCACTGTGATACAACACCCGTATTTCATATCATCGCGTCTTGACTACCGTCAGCAAATTCAAATGCCCAAGAGTAGCACAATTACGCATTCATTGTCATTTTTGCCCAAGACGGCTAGAGAACGAAACCAGCTTTCTGGTTCAATGATAGGTATTTAAGACCGCACGCATTTTAAAAATGCCCTGTTTACTAATTAAACAGTTACATTTAGTTTTTCCGAAATTTTCTTTAATACTGCGAATTGCGTGGTATACTTATCTGTGTAATATTGCAGCTATGTGCTTTTTAACTTATGTAGTACTGATATGCTGTGTAACCCTTGTCAGATTCTACATAATTTTGATGCCTATTAATAGAGTGGTAAATACTTATAAGACAGCCCTCCCCTCTATAATGTGTGGTATACATTGAGGGTGAAATAAAATAAATACATCTTTGTATCGACTCGCAAACTCCTAGAACTAATTTGTTTTCCTATAAGGCAAGCACTATCAACCCGATTGAAAGAACATCCTGCAAGCATCGTTCGCAGGCCCAGCGCGTGCGCGTATATAAATGTAGTCCTCATATCCACCAATCCGTCATTCCTGGCACGCGCCGTTGAGCAATGCGGACGATCGTCGCATCATAGTAGACCTATCAGGCGGACTCCAACGACAACCTTCGGAGAGCAGCCATGCCGGAAGAACGCAGAGGCAAAAAATACATATAGACAAACACAAAACAGAGATTCCGAGGTTACGCCGGTCACGTAATTGAGAGGCGCACGGGGCTGATAATACCGGACCCGTCTCGCGCAATCCCACCACTCTTAGAGATAGCGCGTACGTATACACACCGGACAATATTGTCGATAACACTTCTCCTCTTGTGTAGGCTTTCGTGTTCTTGCACCTTAACAGGTGAGCAAAGTAACCCGTTTTGGCTTAAACGACCCCCCCCCCCCCCCCAACGCCTCATCGACACGTATTGACATGTCTGCCACGCAGTACAAACAGGGGGAGAGTAGAGAGAAAACCAGAAGGAGGGCAATTAGTCCTTCCGGAAAGCTCGTGTCCGTGTAGACACCGTAGGTACAAAATTTAAGTGGCGGTTGTGTACGAACGGCAGCTGTGTACGTAAACATCTTCGACAGCAGTCTGTCTATTCGGGGTGAAAGCTGAGGGCTGGGGGGGGGATGAAACCTCTTCCTTCTACTTCACCACCCTCGCCCGCGTGCACTATTCGCGAAAGCGCGACCACGTCGCTTTCGAAACCGTGCATGGCTGCTATACGCGATTATCACGTCACTCAAAAGACCGACCTTTGACCCGGGCTAACGAGTCCGCACTTGATCGAGGTCGCGAGCGTGCTCAAAGACGCGCGTATGTGGGAACATCAACGCGTCCGCCTTCTTTGTCGTTCTGTTCGTTGGCAAAACCCCACGATAGCGAATCCCGCACTGACCATCACCTCTGCGCGGTTTAAAGTGGGTCCCTTATAGACTTCCTTATGTGCGCAGCGCAACGTCTTCCTCTGTTTTGTTCTTGCGGATTGCGGGATATCGGATGACACGGCCAAGGTGACTACGTGATGCAGTCGTACACCCGCAGATGGGCACACGAGATTACACTGGTTAACTTCTAGATTACCACGTGTCTATCTGGATAACAGATCGTTGAAAGGCGAAGCCGAACGTGCGATTCCGGAGGAACCCGCGACACGTAACGGAAAAAAATCAGCGAACCCTTCTTTCGCAGCCGTCGACGTTTCGGAATAGACGGACGGCAAATGTCCTGTCATTACGTGAAGTTTCCACGTCGCTGTCACATTCACGAGTGGCCATTATCGCTGGCGCAGAATGTACGAGCTCCCACCCGTGTGCTTCTTCTGTATGGGTTAAGCGGCTTCGCAACCTGGTAGTTATATCACGTAACGTCAGCCGAAGTTCGCAGCGTTCGAAGGCCCTATACGGCGTCGCACGTGAGACGAACGAAGTCGCCATTGTGACGACAGCCCTCTGACAGTGCGTTAGACTATACGCTGCGTGTCCGGGATTAACGCCGTGCGAGTGTTTGCAGAAGCTCCGTACGGGAGCGCTAGGCAGTGCGAAAATAGTGTAGGCTACGTGGTTGAATCAGTTTGTGTCCACCGACCTCTAATTGGTCAACTGCCAGCTCGTAAACAACGCTACGTGAAGCCAATAGAAAACAAAGAGCGTTCCACACTCCACGCAACGACTATTGGAGGCCCTGGCTGCCACTCTCCGTTGGTAAAAATGCACATATGCCCAATAAAGTGGACAGGGCGATAGCCACTATGGTAGCTCAGTTGGGACAGCATGGAACACGTGATCTAATGTCGCAGGTTCGATCCCTGTGTACGGCAATGCCTTCTACTTTTCCACTTTTCTTCTTCACAATTACATTACCATTACTACTAGTAAGATTCTCTGTACTTTCCTTGGCACCACTTTCTGGTGGTTCTCATCAATATTGTGCGCATTGAATTATGAAGCACTTCTTACATTCTTCATATACAAAAGTTTCTGTTTATATAGAAAAATTGGAGAACTATTAGTAAACGATGATGCGGGCCCTGCACGATGCCACACATGAGGCGAACATGGCCAGTAGCCTCTACAATATGCACGTGCACGGTGATTTGAACGTGCCGTTGATGTAATTGGCCAAGTGAAATGCGAAAGGGAACGTCTTCTTTCCTCGTCGTCTTCTGGCGTTTTGGGGTCTGAGACCAATACTTCTGTTTCCTGCACTAATTTGGAAAATTATTTTTGCATTCCTCTCAGTATTTAGCACTACACACACTCCAGTACTTCAGAATACTGACGAAGAGACGTTGCATGGCCGGTTTTTGTTTACATCCTAACCTACGCCGCGCCAAGGTTCTCACCA
>WOVY01008462.1:0-17094 GCA_013436015.1 Rhipicephalus annulatus | reverse complement strand
TTATAATACTGCAACAACAATATGAGAACAGCAGTGACCTTGATGAGTAGTTTCTGATTTGAGTTTGAGTAGTTTCTTCATTACTTTAGTTTAACTGCTTACCGAAAGTGCTCTAAATTCTACAAGACTTTCCCATTGTTCAACGGGCTTTAAACAACTTTGGCGTGTTCAGGGCTTCATTAAAAATGGCGATGACAATGTTCAATTTTCTCGAAAATGCTCACTAAAGTGTCATATATGGGCGCGACATCAAATTATCAGCAGCTTGTGCGCCTACGTTGAATCATTTCATGATGCAAACCAATCATAAGTGATCACACATAAGCCTATACCTGAAACATCTCAACCAACTTGAGAAAAATACAGTTGAGTACTACCAATGCCCAGGTCAATTATTTATACGAAGCCAAACATGATACCCTAAAACCGTCCTGCAGACCAGTGAACAAAATATTTAGGCTCATGGTACTATGAAGAGTTTGCATAAAACCTTCTCTTTTATTATATAAGCGGGATGATACCTTTCCTTAATTTCAGCACAATTGCCCTTTTCGACATCTCTATACATCTGTTTTACTAAATGAAGTTACAAGCAGCTGTGTGACTACTAGCATCAGCTCCCAAATAGGCCTTACGAGAATATCGCTCTGAATTTCTATACAGTGGAAGCGAGGCAAAGGTATATTGTTGGCTACCTTAGTGGTGGTGCAGTTGAAAATTTTTCTTCGCTTAAAGCAAAGCTAGTCTTTCTAATTTTTCTGTATATTTTACCAACACAGCATACTACACAACGCTATAAAAGCCATATTTTTACATTAAATGCTTCACTTCATAAATAAAGCTGCAATAGAAGTCACAATGCTATTTTTTCTACTTTTGTCCACAATATGTCAATTTGCGCGCGTCATTCGCTTACTAAGTATTTCAGTCAATAAATATAGGAAACTATAAAACACATAGTGTGAACATAGAAATCGCTATAAAATCAGTGACTTTTTATTCATAACGCTATACAAGCAGCATATTGCTATTTTTTGTAAAGGCCAAAAAATTTATAAAGAGTTAAAACCAAAAATAAATCATCTATAACAGTGTTACGAATGACTGTGTTTATTTACAGATGAGGTGAAAAGGCGTTGTGAAATAGCAGCGTACTTCTGAGACAGGCCAAGAACGCTTCCACCAAACCACACAGTCCAGGCGCCGCTCCACTACTCTTCTTCTTCCACGCCCCGTATTCTCGCGCATCTTCGTTTCATTTCCCCCGGCCGCAGACGAAGCTCGCCGAGCGAGTTAAATAGGCCTATGATGGTACTGTTTGAGGCGGGCTACGTGAACAACTTGCGTAGTGCGCGAACGCCGGTTATTGGCTGTGACTCGGGCGACAACGTAATTCACGTCACTGAGACGAGTGACTATCACGAATGGGCCGGAATAGTTTGCTAGAAACTTCCGGTACAATTCCTTTCTACGAACAGGAGTCCACAGCCACACGTAGTCACCAGGAGAAAACTCTACGGGGAGATGCTTGGGGAGATGACCCGTTGTAACAGAAAAGAAGAAACAGCTGCTGCTGTGGCCGATGTCAGTGCGTCCGTTTCCGTATAACGCGTTAAATAATCCACGCTCACTATAACATATCGGTGGCCCGATGGGGTCTTAGGAAGGAGTCCGAGCAAGTCAATGCCGACTTTTTCAAAAGGGGATGTTGGTGGAGGGATGGGCTGCAAATAACCCGCCGGGGGCAGTGGCGGATGGCTTGTGGCGCTGACATATAGCGCAGCTGGTGACGTACTGTTTTGTGGTTTTCCACATTTCGGCCAGTAGAACCTCTCACGTAGTCGATGCAGCGTACGTGTGAAACCCAGATGACCGGATGTTATGTCATCGTGCGCAGAACGAAGGACGACCTGGCGCAGGCTTTCCGGCACCACTAGAAGCAACGGCAGGCCATCGGCTGAATAGTTTCTTTTATACAACAAGCCATTTGAAATTTTAAAGTGCTTGTCGGCGGAGTTATGTGCAGCTTCGAGCAAAGGTTTCAGAGTAGGGTCGCGCTGCTGCTCACGTTTGAAGCTGCTGGTATCTGGGAAGTCGGACGAGACAGAAACTAAATAGTCATCAATGTCATTGTCGTCAGCATTCATCATCATCATCATCATCATCAGCCTGTCTACGTCCACTGCAGGACAAAGGCCTCTCCCATGTTCCGCCAGTTAACCCGGTCCTGTGCTTGCTGTTGCCAATTTATACCCGCAAACTTCTTAATCTCATCTGCCCACCTACCTTCTGTCTCCCCCTACCCCGCTTCCCTTCTCTGGGAATCCAGTTGGTGACCCTTAATGACCAGCGGTTATCCTGTCTACGTGCTACATGCCCGGCCCATGTCCATTTCCTCTTCTTTATTGCAGCTATGATATCCTTAACTCCCGTTTGTCCCCTAATCCACTCTGCTCTCTTCTTGTCTCTTAAGGGTACACCTACCATTTTTCTTTCCATTGCTCGCTGCGTCGTCCTCAATTTAAGTTGAACCCTCTTTGTGAGTCTCCAGGTTTCTGCTCCGTAGCTAAGTACCGGCAAGATACAGCTGTTATATACCTTCCTCTTGAGGGACAGTGGCAATCTACTTGTCATAATTTGAGAGTGCCTGCCGAATGTGCTCCACCCCATTCTTATTCTTCTAGTTACTTCAATCTCGTGGTTAGGCTCTGCGGTTATTACCTGCCCTAAGTAGACATAGTCTTTTACAACTTCAAGTGCACTATTACCTATCGCAAAGCGCTGCTCCTTTCCGAGGTTGTTGTACATTACTTTCGTTTTCTGCAGATTAATTTTAAGACCCACCTTTCTGCTCTCCTTGTCTAACTCCGTAATCATGAGTTGCAATTCGTCCCCTGAGTTACTCAGCAATGCAATGTCATCGGCGAAGCGCAGGTTACTGAGGTACTCTCCATTAACTCTTATCCCTAACTGTTCCCATTCTAGGCTTCTGAAAACGTCCTGTAAGCACGCAGTGAATAGCATTGGGGAGATTGTGTCCCCCTGCCTTACACCCTTCTTTATTGGTATTCTGTTGCTTTTTTATGAAGCACTATGGTAGCAGTTGATCCCCTGTAGATTTCTTCCAGAATGTTTATATATATTTCATCTACGCCCTAATTCCGCAGTGTCTGCATGACGGCTGATATTTCTACTGAATCAAACGCCTTCTCGTAATCTATGAAGGCTATGTATAGTGGTTGGTTATACTCTGAGCATTTCTCTATAACTTGATTGATAGTATGAATGTGGTCAATTGTTGAGTAGCCTGTTCTAAATCCTGCTAGTTCCTTTAGTTGATTGAATTCTAATGTTTTCTTTACTCTGCTAGCAATTACCTTTGTAATAGCTTGTATACTACAGAGAGCAAGCTGATCGGCCTGTAATTCTTCAAGTCCTTGTCAACTCCTTTCTTATGTATTAAGATGATGTTAGCGTTCTTCCAAGACTTTGGTACTTTTCCCGTCAGGAGACACCTCGTAAATAGAGTGGCTAGTTTTTCTAACACAATCTGTCCTCCATCTTTCAGCAGATCTGATGTTACTTGATCCTCACCAGCAGCTTTGCCTCTGTGCATGCTCTCCAAAGCTTTTCGTCAGCATTGGTGTGTACTGAAGGAAGGCGGGATAAGCAGTCGGCATCTGTGTGACATCGTCCGCTCTTATAGGTAACAGAAAAGCTGTACTCTTGGAGGCGCAACGCCCAACGAGCCAGCCGGCCACACGGGTCACAAAGTCCCACAAGCCAGCATAGTGAGTGGTGATCGGTCACTATTGTGAACTCGCGGCCATGTAGATACGGTCGGAACTTCTGAATGGTGAAGACGACTGCTAAGCACTCGAGCTCGGTGACGGTGTAGTTCGTCTCTGCTCTGGTCAAAGTCCGACTGGCATATGCTACGACGTGCTGGCGACTGTTGCAGAGTTGGACCAGCACAGCACCAACACCTAGCCCACTAACATCAGTATGAACTTCAGTCAAAGCATCAGGATCAAAATGCTTTAGGATGGGTCCTGAAGTCAATAAAAACTTCAGCTGTTGAAATGCAGCCTCACATTTATCATCCCACAAGTACGGTGTGTCTTTATGAAGAAGGGACGTCAGTGGGGAGGCATGTTGTGCGAAGTTCTTAATAAATCGGCGGAAATATGAGCACAGACCCAGAAAACTTCGCAGGTCCTTCACTGTTCGTGGTGGTTGAATGTTGCGAACCACTGCGGTCTTCTGTGGGTCTGCTCGCACGCCTTCTTTATGCACGAGAAAGCCTAAAAAGAGGGTTTGAAGTTCTCCAAAATGACACTTCTTTGAGTTTAAAACAAGGCCATCTTCGCGTAAGCATTCAAACACAAGCGACAAGCGGTGGTTATGCTCTTGAAAAGTCTTGCCGTAGATAAATACGTCATCTAAGTAGCACATGCAAATTTCCCATTTTAGTCCACGGAGTACTGTATTCATAAATCTCTCGAATGTCGCTGGAGCATTGCACAAACCAAAGGGCGAAACGTTGAACTCAAAGAGACCGTCTGGGGTTACGAAGGCCGTCTTCTCTTTCTCTGAGGGATGCATAGGAATTTGCCAATACCCAGAACGCAAGTCAACAAAAGAAAAATAGGAGGCAGAATGCAGGCAGTCCACGGCGTCATCTATACGTGGTAAAGGGTAGACGTCTTCTTTGTGATGGCATTTAGGCGACAATAGTCTACGCAGAATCTCCATGAATTATCCTTTTTTCTCACTAGAATGACAGGAGCTGCCCATGGACTACACGATTCTTGTATGACGCCCTTCTTTAGCATGTCTTCAACTTGCTCAGCGATTACTTTCCTTTCGGAAGGCGAGACACGATAGGGCTTCTGGCGTATTGGTGGTGCTTGGCCTGTATAGATGCGGTGTTGCGTACGTGAAGACGGTGGCGTAAGGGTAGACGTCTCGTCTTGGGCAAAGTCAAAGACTGAGGCGTAGCGTGTGATCACCTCCTGCAGCAGCGACCGTTCAGTTGATGGAAGTGACTTGTTAATCATACGGTCAATACTGGCAGAGTAGTCGCGGTACGAGTTGGCGTGGGGTTTTTTTACATCCACCGACAGTTGGAATGACCGTATGGTACGAGTACTTTGCTCTTAAAAGCTTGCCAATTTAAATCCTGCAGGCAGATTTATGGGCTGCGCGGAAACGTTCACAGTCCACAAATAGGCACAACCATCGACGATGAGCACGAGGCAACGAGGCAAAATAACGTTTTTTTAAGGGCGTTACTGAAGTTTGGCTCGGCTAAACCATAGTGAGAACCCGCACAAGAACGCGAAGAGTTTACACACACAAACATTGCGGTATGTGGGGCCAAGCAGACGTCTTCAGACACGGAAAACACTTCCAAACAGTCATCAACGGTATCTTTTGTCGATTGAGGTGGCAACACGGGACGAAAAATAATCCCACCACTACCACAATCTAGAGTTGCACCACATTCCCGCAAAAAATCTATACCTAGAATGACGTCATGGGTCGCTCGTGCAAGCACCGTTAGTTCAGCTCGAAACGTTTGATTTCCTATAGAAAGTAAAACAGAACAAACTCCAACCGGGCTCAACGTTTCTCCCCCTACACGACGGAACGTAGCACTCCGATTCCAAGCAAACATTACTTTCGACCCCAGGCGATTTTTAAAAGACATGCTCATTATGGAAACGGCAGCACCGGTATCAACTAGTGCAACAACACTCACATTGTCTACAAAAACACTCACTTTGTTCTCAGCCATTACAACACAAGGGGGTCTTGCGGAAGATTATTTTGCGGCCTCGCCCCCATTGGTCGCACCAGTTAGTTTCCCAGTGGTGGTGGCGTCCCCGAGCGGCGACGCGGAGACGGGGATCGCTGTTGGCGTGCGGGTGGTGGGGTAACGCTGCGGTCGGAGCAAGGCGAGTCAGCACGTGCTGCGTGTTGCTGTTGGAAATAGCCCTGAAATGGTCGAGACTCGCCAGCAGGTACATAGGGCGTGTACACATTGAATCGTGGAGCTCGCTGCTGGCGACGGTAGCAGTACCTAGCGATGTGTCCAGGTAGCCCGCAGTTGTAGCAAGTACGGGTGTCGCGCCTAGTCGTCCCCGGCGAAGTAAACCTTGTCGGTTGATAAAAGCCGGGCGATGGTGGTCGAGGAGTAAATCGCTGTGACGCAGCTTGCCTGCGTTCTTGGTTTCCGAGTGGTCGTTCACTCCTCCGTTCGAACCGATCGGTGTAATTCGGGCGAGGCTCAAAGTAGCTTTGTCGCATCCGAGGTACCAGTGGTTCACGGGGCCGTTGGTCGAATGCACACTCATGGCAGACACCAGCGGTGTCCACAGCTTGCAGTTGAGCAGGTTCTTCCTAAACCACTTGTCTTATAACAGAAGAGATCTCGTCCTGCGATGGAAGGTTGACACTTGCAATCGTGGGCACGTTGTCAGGACGTCCAAATTTTGGTAGGACTCTCCTCCTCTTTAGGGTTTCAAGCGCTCGGCAGTGTCTCCTTAAGTCGGAAGGTGTGTGTAAGTCTTCCTTAGTGATAAGGAAATTGTACACGTCTTCCGCGATTGCCTCGAGCAGATGACCTACATTATCTTCGTCACACATGGTCGCACTCACGATTCCGCAAAGCTTCAAGACGGCCTCGATGTAGGTGGTGCATGTTTCGCCAGGTAACTGAGCTCTGCGTGAAAACTTTTGCTCCGCCTGCTTGACCTTAGCTGTTGAGTCACCAAAACACCTCTTCAGCTCGTCCACGAAAATGTCCCATGTGGTCAATGCACTCTCATGGTTGTCGAACCAAAGAGACGCGGTGCCGACGAGAAAAAACACCACGATCTCGAGCTGCTTAGCAGTGCTCCAGCGGTTGCTGCGACTCACTCTTTGGTAGTGCTTGAGCCAATCGTCAACATTGTCATCCGGCTGCCCCGAAAAGGTCCTCGGCTGACGTTCTGGCATGCCGCAGCGATCTTGTCCTGGCGGGTGAGCGTGTTGCTCATCAGCAACGAGGTTGTTATGCCCTGCTCCCGCGTCCTCCATGTCTGGTAGCGGCGGTGGCAAGCCTGCCAAGTGTCTGCTCCGTCACAAAATCGGTAGAGCTGGGTCGTCCAGATCGATGTACCCGGCACTTTCCATCAAAGTGTTATGAGTGACTGTGTTTATTTACAGATGAGGTGAAAAGGCGTTGTGAAATAGCAGCGTACATCTGAGACAGGCCAAGAACGCTTCCACCCAACCACACAGTCCAGACACCGCTCCATTACTCTTCTTCTTCTTCCGCGCCCCGTATTCTCGCGCATCTTCGTTTCAATGGGAAAGAACGACCCATGCCTTCAGAGTGAGGAAATAGTGTTCGCCAGTCATGGCTCACAAATTGAATATTATACCAATCAGTTATTTCTGCTCAGTTTCACTTTGGTACCTGAATCTATCTCTCTCTCTCTCTCTGAGTGTGTGTGTTTGTGTTATGCGTGTGTGTGTTTAAATGACCGTGGTGGAGAAGGGGCCATAAGCGTCGTAGACAGGAATTAGTGGCGGTACCCTACCGTTAACGGTTGCCAAAATAAAGGATGAGAAGAACAAAAAAGCAAGAAAACAAGTGAAGGAGCGAGAAGGCAGTGTTTTTCCTAAACAAGGAGGGCTCTTAAAAGATTACGTAATTTGATCGTAATCATCGCGAGAACTCGGATGAGCACAGGCCTTTACTTTTGAAGTCCTGTAAAGTAAGGTATAGTTGTTAGCGGATATCTTGGTTCTCAACAACTTCCATTAGGAATTATTCAGCCGAAATGCGCACCACTGCTAGCTTTAATCCTGAGTGGGTGGAAAATGCGTTATCGGTAAGAGCACGAACCTTTTCGATACAGAAGAAGCGGCAGATATGAAGTAACCAAAAGCCGCATAGATGCAGTATCAGCGTGATAGAATCCATGAAAACCACCGCTTGGGAACAATGTTGACGGCTTTCGGAAGTTCTTGCGGTAGGCGTGGTTCTGACAGTGAGAGCAGTCGGGAACAGCATTCATCATGTCTACTTTAGGGCGTTGGTACACTTTGGTCAATTTTTCCGACGAGCTAAACAGGAGACCTTTCAGCTTCGTGGAGCCCATTCCATCAGCCAGAGTGTGCCAAGCATGTGTGCTGGTAAACAGAGTTACAGCACTTCTTGCTTGGCTGCACGTTTTCTGCAAGAAGTGCTTCGAATAGTGCCGGAGTGTCGGCGGGCATTGGTGTTCACTCGATCACCGACCAGTCCAAGCAGAAGATGTTGAATGGAGAGAGTTCCCTGTGGACCAGGTTCTTCGAAGAAAGGTATGAGAGCCCTAATGACTCAATGTGTTTAATGCGAACAAATGAAAAATTATTTCAAGAAAAGCATAGGTGATGTGCCTTTGACATCTCGGATACGTTCCTTCTCATTATTGTCGATTTCTTCTCTTTAGTATAGTTGTTAGCAGATATCATTGTTCTCAACAACTTTCATAAAGAATTATTCAGCCGAAATGCGCACCACTGTGACCACTTTTAAAAGTGAGTCCTTAAACTTTGAATTCTTCCCTTGGAAGCGTTTGATTGAGTATTTCTAGGAACGACCAGGCAGTCATTACTAAGAATGCCATTCCGTGGAAAAGGAATAGATAGAACACTTCTTCGGTTAGATTACCATAGACATGGCATTTAGGGCATGACCTTGAAAACAGCAATAATGTCAGCGCTCCTCAGGAAACTAAAATAAAATCCAGCGGACCCCACTCAGTGTGGGCATCTGTTTGAGGCGCCGCAGCCAGTTAGCAATAGGTGACCGGTAATATGGGTAATCGCAGGGAACTGTGGGATACGACGGCTTCCGGTTCGACGCACCACGCGGGTTAGCAGTGGCACGCGTGCATTTTTGTACCGCTCCGTTGAAAAAGGCACCTCTCCATGCAATGTCAGTTCTTTAGAAGTTGGTTCTTTGTTTTCGATAACCATGACTGTGACGATGACAAGCTACGAAAGCCATGAACTGTACCGAAACATTTTTATCGCGATAAAATAACCTGCAATGCTTTTATGCTTATCGGGGGTACTGTCAGTTTGACTAGCAGATCAGTTGACACAGAAAACAGTTTTTATTGTATGATACGTTGCTGCAGATAAAATATCATTTTAAAGATCTCGGGTGATGGGGATGACAGTAGAGTGTGCTAACAGTTCATTTCGCGATCGCTGCTTCGGCCGTTATCGTCAGTCGATCGGCATGAAGCGCAGCACTTATTGAGTGCGTTGAGATATCTTTTAGGGGCGAAGCTTCTTTAAAGCGGCACCCGTTCGTCCCTCGTCGCAGTATGTTACATGTCTTATGCTTTTACCTGCAAGGTGGTACCGGTGGGAGATTTGTCTTGTGCGTTCTTGAACAATAAAAAATTCGCAGCGACGCGTTAACTAAAAGCAGGATTCGCCTGTCTCTCATTCCCCATTAGCAGCTATTCGCATGTACATACAGAACTATCTGACAAGAAAGGGTTGCTACATTATACTCTCTGGGCGTAACCTCCTTGGCTTTAGAAAGGTTTAGCGAGCGTTGGGTCGCCGTACCATGAATACAGTGAACTAGTATATACCATGAACTCGAGGTGGTTAAAGGTGGGTAGTAGACACGAAGCGCAACCGTAAGAAAGTGTGCGTGTGCCACGTCTCGTTTAGTCCTTGGATTGTCCGCTGGATGGTGGTGCTTCTATATGCGGAATATATGATCAAAAGATGTGAGATGGTGGTACTTGCAGTGTTGACTACACGAACGAACGGACACACAGACAGATGCATGGACGGACGCACAAATAGCTGCACGGACGGATGGACGCCAGGGTGGACGCAGGGGTGGATGCATGGACGAACGCACGGACGGACGCATGGACGGACGGAAGCAAGAACGAATGGACGGACGGATGCTTCGCCCCACTCTCCATCATTCACCCCGTGGATATGCTGCCATTTTTTCCAGCTTTCAGTGCGCTATAAGATGCATTTATTAGTCAAAGCCAGATGCTTGAACGCTGACCTTGATCAAGCTGCGTGGCACGGCGGCACGTAAACAATACGGTCAGACATAGACAGCGCCGAATAATCTAAACCCTGCACTTGTTTAACGCACTTCCTCCTTTGGGTGCCGTCCTGGCGCACGGTTTGACCAGGATAAATGCAAAAAGGAGTCGTCCAGCGCTTTTGGTAAACTCATTATTGAGTGAAGTCTTCGCGTTTTTCGTCATATATACGGGTGCTATGGCCGGCGCTCATCTCGTATGGCAGGTACATTTCCCCCGTGCGTTTCCATATTATCTTGGCTAGGCCTGCCTGCGCGACAATTAATTTCTCAATATAATATTCACAGCAAAATCATGCGTAAGATTTTTTAGGTGTAGAATACACACGCACCTGCGATAAACTCGTTTTCTCACACTCTGGCTCCAACGTTCCGTACTCAAAGGCTACCTGTCGCTGGGAATCTTTTCACAGCCGCGGCCCACCTAATTTTTCTTCATTCCATGAGAATTGATACCTGCGTTTGCCTTTCACGCTCGAGTTGGAGCAGTCAACGGCTGAACGACCGACCATGATTTATCAGGACGAAGATAAACGCGTGACCACGCGCGTGAATACCGAATAATCTGAGGGCGAAGCGGTTCACCGTCGTCTACTCTTCTCGAACCGGAAGCCGGTAGCAGACGGTGCATCCCACAATACTTCGCTGTTTAACTGGCCACCTGTTGCCTACGCTGAATTTTTACCATCTGCCTTTGAGCGTAGAGAGGTGGGTAGACGTGTTGCGTCTGTTTAAATGAACTACTGGTTCGCTTAACAACGGTTTATCAGGCCAGTCATCCACGCAAGCTTTTAAAAGTTGTCTTATTGGCTGAAGTATCGACACTACTCAGCGGTATAACGCAATCAGCTTTTTTCAAAACGACGCGCATGGTACAGTGTTCTAAAGCGGGTATCATACGCAGCGTTCATCGGAACTTTCCTTTGAGTTCTAGCAACACTCGAACATAGCTTGCCAAGTCGAGGAGTAGGTAGTCTATTCTTTATTACATTTTCATCGTATTTTAGGTTCGATAAAAATGCTGCATTCGTTTCCACCATTTGGTTCTGCAGCGGCGTAGTCACGTTTGCCGACCAAGTGTCTTCATTCATTCACTCAGTTTATTCATTTATTCAAAATACAAAATTCGTAGAATGTAGTATGCAGACGAGGGTCCCAAAGTCAAGCGACTGCAGTGGGATCCTCGGTTAACAATAACAATAAACTTATTAATTAAACAGCACGTAAAATACGCCACACAAGTTAAAAGTAAACAGTGAACTTACATAAAATAACATCAAGTAAACAAAAAATGCAGTCAGAATGGGACACAAGAGCAATGGTAATAAGTTATACAAGTAAAGCATAATCACGCCATAAAGCAATAACCTAAATTTGCAAAGACTTTCCAATTTCATGCCCGGATACATAGGAATCGTTAAGCAATCATCGTTGTCAACCTAGTTATGCAAGAGTTTTTTAAGATCACAATTGAATGCATGAAAAGATGATGATGATTTTAGTGTATTGGGCAGGTTATTCCACAATTTAATGACTGCGAAGGCGGATGTCATTTTGCCATAATTGGTGTTACATTTAGGTAAAAGGAAGTTGTGACTGTGGGCGAATCTAGTGCTATTGGTGTTAGTGAGTAAACTAGCATCGATTAAATCAAACACAAGCTGTTTGTTAAGTTGTTTATATAACAATCTGATTAAGTGAAATTTAAATAAGCCAGACACACTAAGAATACAGTTAGCCTGAAGGAGTGGGGTAGCATTAGAATAAGATGAACTGTTGGTAATAATGCGAATGGCCTGATTCTGAATGTGCTGTAGAGACGAAATATGAATGTTATATGTATTTCCCCATAATTTAATGCCATAGGTGATGTGACTATGTATGAAGGCAAAGTATAAAGACAATAAGGCTTCAAGTGAACAAAAGGACGAGATTTGATGAGTGATCCTATACCAAATGCTGTTTTTGTTTGACGTAAAGAATATGATTGGTGAACTTTACCTGAGGGTCTAATTTTATGCCCAGAAAACACGCACAGTTAGCCGTAGGAATGAATTGATTGTCAATGAACACTTGTGGAATAAAAGGTAGCATTTTTTGTGATGTTTTAAAAACCATGAACTGAGTTTTGAGCGGGTTTAAAATTAAGTTGTTTAAGCGACACCATTCAACGACATTTGTCAGTTCTTTGTTCAACATATTGATCAGAGTAGGTAATGATTTATGCGAGATGGAAATGGTCGCATCATCAGCGTAAAAAATAACTTCAGAATCTCCAAGGCAGTCAGACAAATCATTATTATAGATGCAAAATAGTAAGGGTCCAAGAATAGAACCCTGTGGGACCCCTTGAGTAATTACTTTAACATTAAAATTAACGCCCCCAATGCAGACTGATTGTTCACGAGCAAGAAGGTAGTTCTTTATGAAGGTCAAGGATGGGCCATTGATACCCAAGGACTCTAATTTGCTAAATAAAATATTATGACCAATGGTATAAAGGCTTTCGTGAAATCAAGAAATACAGACCCTGTGAAATTACCGTTGTCGATGGACGTTTTCAAGAAATTGGTTAATGATAGCAATCGTAAATTCGTAGAACTACTAGCCCGGAAACCGAATTGACAAGGCTTTAGCAGCTTAAATTTATTGAGGTACTTGTTAACACGTTTCACAAATAATTTTTCAATAAGTTTGCTGATAGAAGACAAAATAGAAACAGGGCGGTAGTTACGGACATCTGTCGTATAACATTTTTGTGTACTGGGATTAACTTGGCTTTTTTCAGGGAGCTCGGAAATATACCATATTTAAAATTGACATTAATTATATTGCTTAAGACTTCTGAGATGTGTGGAGCAGCAAGTTTTCAATGAAATGCCGATACATTGTCTAGTCCAGCGCTACAGTTTTTTTAGACTCAGGATTGTAGAATAGACTTCGTCAATGGTAACAGGAAATAGAAAGAATGAATGGATACAGCGGGTAAGGGTGTACGAAGATACTTTGGGCCCATCATTGTATACTTCATAAAAGTAATCACTAAAAGACTCGGCTACGTCAGAGGACTCAGTACAGATTTGCTGTTTATACCTAATTTTATCAATGACATTACTAACTTGAGGTCTGTTTAAGAAGTCATTGAAAAGTTTTCATTTTTGTTAGGATCACTTCTTGCTTTACAGAATTCTTTTTTGTAATAAAGTCCTTTAGATTTTTTCAGCAGTTAATTCAACATCTTACTATATATTTTATACCTAAGTCTCAAATTCATGTTGTTCGTTGTTCTGAAAATACCTAACTTACAAACAGAAATTACTTCTTTTTTAAAAGCTCAAAGGACGCTTTTCTTTGTTTTTTTTGCATTCACTGTATGGCCTAGCTACCACCATGTGAATATTGCAATTGATTGGTTATTTTTTTCATCACTGAGAGATAATGGATGACAGAGTACCTTTCCTTATGCCAGCTTGTTTGGGTTGATAAAAGTCAAGTTTGGCTCTTTGGCTGCACGAAAGTTTGTAAGCAAGCACCATTCGAACCAACGAAAGAGGACCAAAAGTGGCACACACATCAACTGTACTAATAACTGTGCTTTTATTAGTCAGCACAATCATCCAAGCGTATTACCAGTGCTTGCCCCGCCGTGGTGGTCTTGTGGCTAAGGTATACTTGTCTTCTGACCAGCAGGTCACAGGATTGAATAACGGCTGTGGCGGCTGAATTTTCGATGGAGGCGAAAACGCTGTGAGCCCGTGCGCTCATATTTGGGTGCACGTTAAAGAACCTCAGGTGGTTAAAGTTTCCTGAGTACTCCAGTATGGCGTTTCTCATATTCATATGGTATAGCTTTCAGACGTTCAAACCCACATATCAATCAAACTGCCTGTGCTTGCGCTGTTCGAACAAGTATTTTTTATATTTTTTTATTTGAACGCACTGCAGGCTTTTCACGGCCCATGCAGGAGGGGAGACAAGAAACACATACTAAGCATCGACAGAAAATACATGACTGAATAACAAGAAAGGAGATGCAATGTCAACAGCTCATAATTCAAGGTGGACAGACTGTATTATGTTCATAAAGATTGAATGGTGTTACAGTACACAACATTGTTATCTAGTCCATTCCAATGATGAATAGCTGACGGGAAAAAGGAATGTTTGTGTGCGTTAGCACTACTGAAAGGTTCGTGGATAACTTTAGAATGGTTCAGTCATGATGAGTGTTTAGGTGGGTCTAGCAGGTAATGAGATAGTGATATGCGGCGTGATTGACCATGATATAATTGCTAAAGAAATTTTAGTCACGAGACAATTCTGCGTTCTAAAAGAGTTTTTAAGTTGCCCTTGCGAGCAAGCCTGCAGAACTGAATTGCCTTGAGAAGTCTGAATATACAAATCTAACTGCCAATTTTTGTATTATGTAACGAACAATTTCGTACATAGATAGGCTGCTTACAAAGCCAATGAGGAGCCACTAGCACACAACTTATAGGGGCGTAAGCTCCATTTGCCTGGAAGAAATGGAACAAGTGCTCGCGGAGTGGAGCTTTCTAAATAGATGCACGTACCAACAAGCGTCGGCGTAGTGCATTACGAGAAAAAAAATGAGTGCCAAGATTTGTTCTCGGCTTCACCCGTATGCTACAAAGTTCGTTGTCTCGTACGCCGACTCCGGGTACCATCGAGCGACCATCATCGTTCTTGCGTCGAGCTGGTCGTTGTAGGCTGCATTCGGCAAAGCATATCACGCGGGAGAACTAAATGTGTCGGCGAAAACGTAATAAAAAACAATTCAGCCAGCTACACTTCGCGTACACCGTCGAAACAGTTAAGATCATTCCTGCTGTTTATGGGGCTTTATCGTTCGCGTATATTTTTCAGGTCTTCCGTGCGCCTAGCTCTAGCTTCTCGCACCAAGACCACGGTCGGTTCGGCCTTTTTCATCGAAAAAACGAGAAATGGTCGCCATCTTGAAAGCGTTGACTCCTGAAGACAGACTCCGATACGATATTTTACATTCACCTGCTCCTCACTGTCCCCCCATCTAATAGGCGCGTGTGTCGAAGGTTGACCCGTCGACATCTTTCGCTCTCACCATTGTCTCTCGAAGCACAAGCAGCCCTCCTATTCCTACCAAGGTTCACTCTGGCCACGAAATGAGGCTACAGAGTGCCGGACGCGCAATAAATTTTGGCTAAGAACAGCTTCCCTCATAATTATGTTTCGCTAACAGCTCTCGCCTATGATTGTGAGGCATGACTAGGTTACAACGAAAAAAAAGCAGCACATCCACGGAGTGAATCAACAAGAGTGGGGCGACGCGTCCGTCCGTCCTTCTGTCGTGCGTGCGTCCGTCCGTGCATGCATACGTCCATCCTTCCATCCATCCACCCATCCATCCATCCATCCATCCATCCGTCTGGCTGTCTGTCCATCGATGCGTGCGTGCGTGCGTCGGCTCGCCCGTCCATCCATCCGTCTGTCCAAGCATGCATACGTCCATGTGTTCATCTGTTCGTCTGTCTGTATGTTTGTGTGTCTGTACGTTTCCATATCTGGCGACAAACACAAGCAGCCGCGGCTCTCCACTACGCTTCGTTCATGCCACACCACCAACAATCAACCACGTACGGCGATGATCCAGGAGACAGAGAGAGGTACTTGTTCTCCGCGCATCCAGGCACAACCCACGCAGCAGTCAATCGGAGAGTAGTGGTACAGCGCCATCTAATATATCCTCACTCAACTGCAGTTTGTATGTGCTTCTATGAGACAGCGCCACTTATTAGGCTGTTCGGGAGATGCTGCCTTCCTTTTTTTGTTTTCTTCTTCTTCTCTCGGTTTGGCGGGACGTAAGAAAACGTTACCCTCCCCTAAAAAATGAAGTTTCATTTTCAATTGACCACGTATCGAGGCCTTTTTGACTCAATGGATGGTCAATTAAACGGCATGCTTTGACGAGTGCACTGATTAAAAATTTAATTGACATGAGGTACGAAAAATTCAATTCACTCTCACTCTTTACATTTCATGTGACATGTGTTAAGAAACGTTCAATTGAGCCGCAGTCACTACAGTTTTAATTCACATGCGTTAATAAAAGTGCAAACAAACCACAGTCACTACATATTTAATTGACAAGAGTTAAAACCGTTCAACTGAACCACAGTCACTACATGTTCAATCAACCTAATATTGATCTCTCGATGAGGGATAGCTGATGACGGATATTGACATCTAGTTACGGCAACATCAGGGGCCGAACGCACACAACGTTTGTGTGGGCGCGTGCGTGTGTGCGTGTTTGTGTGCGCGTTCTGCAGTTTTATTGCGGGTATATTTCTGCAAGATGTATTCGTCATTATGGGCCTTGAATAATGCGTAGTTACAGAACTCCGGGGAGCAGCAATGTATCACATAAATTTATATGCAAGGCAATGTTTTCAGGTACTAGCTGTGCGGCGCACGAGCTTCTGAACAGCGAACACGGATATTTATCTCATACACACAAGCCTGTAGCAGTCAAGTGTGGTGCATGCATTTTCTTCATTCACGCGAAACTTTTTTGGCTTCAGAAATATGCAAAAATATCGTTCATTCGTTGTTTATAGCAATGTAGGTCCCGAACATTGAGAGGCAGTGTCTTTATTATAATATAATTGGTATTATTTTATTATTATTATTGATATTTACTCACTAAATCTGTGGTAAACATACCGTTTGAAGTATCGCGGTAGCAGTTCTACGCGAAGCGATGGCAAATTCACCGAGTCTTTCAAAGGTCAGGATTTTTCCCCCTCAGGCTGTTGACTCGTGTGGGGAAAAGGAGTGGGGTGTGGAATGCGCACTCCAGGGTTCAAAATAAGCCGGTCGGCCTGTTAAAGACAATAGTTTTTCTTGGGGACCTTCGACGCAGAAACTTGATCTATCTGTCTGTTTGTACATTTGGGTGTTTGTCTACT
>WOVY01008461.1:0-15852 GCA_013436015.1 Rhipicephalus annulatus | reverse complement strand
GCTAGCAAAACTGCCACGAGCACGCTATGAGCGTGGTATGTTGTCATGTTTTTACATGACACGCGTATCAAGTTTATGTTTGCACAAGTCATATATTTTGTCCTCCATTGACGTCACGTAACACCAAATTTGGTAAATGTCGAGCTAGGAAAATGGCCACGAGCGCATCATGAAGGGCCCAATATACTCCGAGGTAGCTTTGACGCACGCGCATGCTGGGCACAGCGACAATACGTTAGCGAAACACAAGCATAGTCCTAGGACAGATGCGACCAGCGTCTGTCGGCCTGGCTCGACGGCAACCAGCGCGAAATGCGACATGCTGCATATCGCGCCTATGCCATAAAGGAACATTACTCTATGCTGATGCGTCACCCAGACAACACTGCGCCTCCCTACTTTCGTGGTGGAGGGACGCCGGACGGAATGAAATGCACATGCGTCATAACAACACCACGCGGTGGGCGCAAGAAAGTATATGGCAGGACTGGTGCCCATGGCGTGGCAACCCCGGCGTGACGCGAGGAAATGAACGCCGGGCGAGCACCCGCAGCGCGTCAAGTCGAAATGTATTGGCGCCTTGTCTATGGCATATAGTCAAGTTCTCACATGACACGCATCTCATGATTAATATGTTTGCCCCAATTCACATACCTTCGTCATCCATATGCGTCACGTAATACAGAATTTAACATATGTGCAACATATGTACGTGCAGCTAGTGAAAAGTCCGCCAGTGCATCACTAGTAACGCATGTAGTCATGTTGTTACATGACACGGATGTCGTGATTTTCATGTTTTCATGTGTCATTACCTATGTCGTTCCGTTCCCTTCGCCTGATACCGAGTTTTCTACATGTGAAGCCAGCGAAATGGCCGCGAGCGCATCATGAGCGTAGCATGTAGTCATTTGTTACATGACACGCATCCATTCACGTCCCGTATTACCAAATTTCGTATGAATTAAGCTAGCAAAACAGCTGCCAGCGCATCATGTGTGTGGCATGTAGTCATGTTGTTCCATGATGTGCATCTCATTATTATCGTTTTTGAACCAGTCGCATACTTCGTTTTCCATTCACGTATCATAACACCAAATTCGGTATATATGTAGTCATGTACATGACGAGCATGTCATGATTTTCATGTCAGGGTCTGTTGCTTGTGTTTGCCATGCAATCATGTAAGACCATACCAGTTTTTACACATGCCATGTGAACCAAACCATCGCAAAAGCTGCAAAACCATGAGATGTAAATCATGACATTTATTAGATACATGTTATGATTTTCATGTTAAGAACAATCATATGCGTTCTTCATACGGCCAACTCATTCCAAGTCATGCCAAGTTTGGTATCGATACCACCATCGAAATGACCAGGAGTGCTAAAAAAGTGTCAGCATATCCACGGAGTGAATGATGGAGAGTGGGGCGAAGCATTCGTCCGTCCATTCGTTCTTGCTCCTGTCCGTCCATGCGTTCGTCTATGTAACCGTCCACGCATCCATGCGGCCGTGCGTGTTTGCGTCTGTTCGTGCATCCAACCCTGCGTTCGTCCATGCATGCGCCCCTGCGTCCGTTCATGCGTTCATCCTTGTATCTGTCTCCTTGTCCGTTAGTCCATATATTCAACACTCCAAGTACCAGCATCTCGCTTCTTTTAATCATATATTTCCTACATAGAAGCACAGCCATCCAGCGGACATTCCAAGGACTAAACTAGGGGTGTCACACCCACACTTTCTTACGGCTTGCGCTTCGTATCTACTTCTCACGTTAACCACCTCGAGTTCATGGTATATACGAGTTCATTGTATTCATGGCACTGCGGCTGAACGCTCGCTAAACTTTTCTAAAACTGAGGAGGTTACACCGAGCGTGTATGGCGTAGCAACCCTTTCTTGTCAGATAGAGCTCAATGTACGTGGAAAAGGCTGCTAATGTGCAATGAGAGACAAGACAATTCGGCTTTTAGTTAACGCGCACGCCAAGAATTTTTTATTGTTCAACAAAGCACTGGAGATATCTCCAACGGTAACACCTTGCAGGTCAAAATGTAACACTGGTTAGACACTACGTTTACGACTACGACAACGAGGGATGAACGTGTGCCGCTTTAAGGAGCTTCGCCCCTAAAATCATAGGTGGCTAGATAGACAGATAGGTACGCTCAAAGTCACGAAATTTCGTCAAAACATGCTTCGCATTTAAGAGCTCCGCAAGGCGTTTCTGCTTCTATCTCCACATTTCACGCTTGTTTTGAAGTTAGAGCGCACTACTTAGACGCTGACAGAAAGACAGGAACAGGCGCTTGTCCCTGTCTTTCTGTCCGCGTTTATTCCCTGTATTCACAAACGTGAGTTGACTTGAACTTGACTTGCCACTGACTCAAGGCAGGTCAGACCGTTTCAAAAAATTGGCAGCATATTCACGGAGTGAATGATGAAGATTGGGGTGAAACATCCGTTCGTCCATTCATTGTTGCTTCCGCCCGTCCATGTGTTCGTCTGTGTGACCATCCATGCGTCCATTTGCCCGTCCGTGCGTGCGTCTGTTCGTTCCTCCACACGTCCATCTGTGCGTCCGTCCCTGCGTTGGTCCATGCATCCGCCCCTGCGTCCATACATGCGTGCATCCTTCGGCGCAGCCATCCGTAAGTCTGCTATGAATCTGTCTTTGTGTCCGTTCGCCCATCTGTTCAACACTCCAAAGCACCATCACCTCGCATCTTTTCATCATATATTCCGCATATGCAACACCATCCAGCATGCAATTCGAGGACTAAACGAGAGGGGTCGCACGCACCATTTCTTACGGCTTGAGCTTCATGTCTACTTCCCACCATTAACCACCTCGAGTTCTTGGTATATACTAGTTCGCTTTATTCATTTCACTGCGGCCCAACGCTCGCTAATTCTTTCTAAAAACCAAGGAGGTAATGCCCAGCGAGTATAACGTAGCAAACCCTTCCTAGTCAGAAATGTACATGCCAATTGCAGCTAAAGGGGAATGAGAGACAGGAGAATTCGGCTTTAACGCGCACGCTGCGAATTTTTTATTGTTCAACAACGCACAGAACAAATCTGTCCCCGGCACCACCTTGGAGGTCAAAATGTAAAACTGGTTGCACACTACGACTACGACTACGACTACGAGGGATGAACGGGATCCGCTATAAGGAGCTTCGCCCTTGAAAGCCTGCGCAACTTGAAACGCGTCCCTCGGGCGAGCTTCGCTTCGTCAAGTCACCTTGAAAACCAAGTCGGGAAGCAAGCAGTCTTAAATCGCAGTTCAAAGCGGCAGCATGAGAGCGATCCAACGGAGACGCGGCCTCGGGGACTGACTGTCAGCTTTGCAGTTAGCGTGCAAAGTCTGCGATTGACATTCGGAGACACGCACGGACTGCTGAGAGTGCCCAGGCCACGGATGCGTGATAGCGAAAACCCTATGAAAGTTTACGACGACCAAATATTCTTCGCAAGGTATCGTTGCGGAAAAGCGACAGACCGAGCGCTACTCACGTTTCTTCTATTAGAAGCAAGTGGCAGCAAAAAAAAACTTGACAGATCCCACGTTGATGATTCGCGAAGCACGCATGATAAATAATATGCGAAGCACGAATGAGAATTGAGACATTTGTCACTTTAAAATCACCGCAACGTTATGAGGTGGAGGTAAATGACACCGTATATGACTTCCACGACATCATTATTGTTTAGATGTGTTGGTCACCTTCCATATTCATTCACATCACTGATTGATATGTGGGGTTTAACGTCCCAAAACCACTATATGATTATGAGAGACGCCGTAGTGGAGGGCTCCGGAAATTTAGACCACCTGGGGTTCTTTAACGTGCACCCAAATCTGAGCACACGGGCCTACAACATTTCCGCCTCCATCAAAAATGCAGCCGCCGCAGCCGGGATTTGAACCCGCGCCCTGCGGGTCAGCAGCCGAGTACCTTAGCCACTAGACCACCGTGGCGGGGCTCCATTCACTTCACTTTATACCAAATTTAGTATATATATTTAAGCAAGCGAAACGGCAGCGAGCACGCTATGAGCATTGGTATGTTATCATGTTCTTACATGACCCCCGTGTCAGGATTACATGTTTGCACCAGTCATAACTTACCATCCATTGACGTAACGTAACATCAAATTTGGTATATGTGGAGCTAGCGAAATGACCACAAGTGCCTCATTAAGGGCCCAATATACTCTTATGTAGCGTTTACACGCGTGTACGCTGGGCACGGCGACGCTACTTTAGCAACACACGAGCACTACACAGTCGGACGCCAGGCACGACCAGCGCCCGTCGGCGCGGCCCGGGGGCAACCAGTAGAAATGTGACATGCTGCATTTCGCGCCGATGCATTACCCACACAACACGGCTTCTCCCTCTTTTCGTGACGGAGGGACGCCGGGCGCACTGAAACGTGCATGCGAGTATATGGTAGTACCGGCGCTTGGCGTGACGCCTCGAATAAACGCTGGCGAACACGTGCACCGCGTCACATCGAAATGTATTGGCGCCTGTACTATGACATGTAGGCATGTTCTCACATGACACGCGTCTCATGATTATCATATTTGTAGCAGTCACGTTCCTTCGTCAACTATTGGCGTCACGTAATGCCAAATTTGGCAAATGTGAAGCTAGCGAAACGACCGTGGGCGCATCATAAGTTTGGCATGTAGTCACGTTGTCACATGACACGAATGTCGTGATTATCTTTTTGAGATGGCTCAGTTACCTATGTCATCCGTACACGTCACTTAATATCGAGTTTGTACATGCGAAGCAAGCAAAACGGCCGCGAGCGCATCATGAGCGTAGCATGTAGTGAAGTCGTTACATCACACGCATCTCATGTTTATCATGTTTGAACCAATATCCTACCTTCGTCATCCATTTACGTCGCATAATACCAAGTTTGGTATAGGTGAAGCTAGCGAAAGCCTTCCAGCGCATCATAAGTGCGGAATGTAGTCATGTTGTTACGGTACACGCATGTCATAATTTTCATGTTAGGGTCTGTGCTTGTGTTCGCCATGCAGTCATGCCATACCACACCAGTCTTGCAACATTTCATGTGAACGAAATAACCTCAAGAGCTGCAGGAACGTGAAAGGAACATCATGACGTTCATGACATACATGTCATAATTTTAATGTCATAAAAAGTCAAACATTTTCTTCATACGGTCATGTTAAGCATACCAAGTTTGGTAGTAATACAATTATCAAAACGGCCAGGAGAGCTAAAAGTCATATGCGCTTTATAGATAGAGAGCGAGATACGCTCAAATTCACCGAAGTTCGCTAAGAAATGCTTCGCATTTATTAGGGTTGTCACTGACACCACTGCTGCCACTGCTGGTCATGCAACCGTTTTTTGCCGCTGGAACGTTTCAAGTTGTGACTGAAGATTCGGTGAACTTGTCGCATGCAACCGTTTGTCGCACTGTGAACAAAGTTTCTCGGCTTATCACAAAGCAACAAGTGTAAGCTTTCCAAGTGCATTCTAACTGCCCAGAGTGATGACGGATTTTTACGAAATCGCTAAATTTCTTGGAGTTTACAGGCTGCATTGTTTGTACGTTCGTAATGATCAAAATCTCTGTTGGTGAAGACGCTGAAGTATACCGAAATCAGAAAAGACTCTTTTTCGTGAATGTTCAGGTATGTTTTCGGTGAATGTTCAGTGTTCCGTGGACGTTCCAGAATGTCCCTTGCCGTCGTAGTCGTCGTAGTGCCCAGTTGCATAACTTTACATGTCAATAAAATTGGTGTGACAGCATATACACGGAGTGAATGATGATCAGTGGAGCGAGGTGTCCACCAGCACATCCGTGCTGCCATGCGTTCGTCCGTTCGTCTGTCTGTCTGTCTGTCTGTCTGTCTGTCTGTCTGTCTGTCTGTCTGTCTGTCTGTCTGTCTGTCTGTCTGTCTGTCTGTCTGTACATCCATCAGTCCGTCCATCCGTCTGTCTATTTCTCTGTCTCGTGGATAAGCTGTGAAATTTGACGTTGCAAGGCAATCGTTCCAAAACTATGCAAGAGTATTAAAAAAAGAAAAAAATGTGTTATATCTAATTTTTTCGTGTAAAAGAATTTTTTTTGCTGAGCAGTTTTGTTTTGGTGATTCATTGCATCTTCGTCTCCACGGTGCTCTACGATGGCGTTCGAGCCACTGAGTCAAACCAATACGCAAAATAGTTCACATTTCATAAACAATTATTAGTTAATGCAGACTGCGTGTTTGCTGTCGACATTTGGGAAGTCGGAAAGCGTATTGTGCGCCTGTTGTTATACTGATAAAAAATCACTAGTGAGGTAAAATATTGGTAGCAATGTGTGGCTTTCATGTGATTTATTCATTCTCCACGTCTGTGAGGATAATTTATTTCCTTGTTTATTTGTTTACCAAGAGTGCCTTATTTGCTATCTTCCACATACATACCTCAACCTTGCCGAATCGAAGAGAACATAGGGAACACAACAGGAAAGAAAAAAGAGTATAAAATGAAAGGTATCCGATATAAGTATGTTATATACCAAGGTAATAATTTAGCTACCAATTATGTGATTGGTACTTCTTCTATGTGATTGCAGCCGAACAAAGTTGGCTGACTAGTTTGAAATGAAAATTCTTCTGATGGTATAGCGGCGTACAGATGGTATAGCGGCGTACACTAGCGAATCGGTAACGCACGCTTCGTCAGTGTGGGATGTAGTCGTGTTGTTACATGACAAGCATGTTATGATCATCGTGTTTGAACGTATTATTTACCTATGCCATCCGTTTACCTCACGTATTACGGAATTCGGCAAGCTTGAAGCTCGTGAAACGGCCACGAGTGCATCATGAGCGTAGTATGTAATCATGTTTTACATGACACGCAATGATTACCATATTTGTACCAGACACATACCTTCGTAATCCATTCACGTCCCGTAATACCAAAATTGATACATGTGAAGCAAGTGAAATGGCAGCGAGCGCATCATGAGCGTGGCATGTAGTCATGTTGTTACATGACACGCATTTCGTGATTATCGTGTTTGCACCAGTCATATACGTTCGTCATCCATCCAAGTCCCGTCATACCAAATTTGTTATATTCAAAGCTAGTGAAACTGCTGTGAGCACGTCGTGAGAGTGGCATGTAGTCATGTTTGCTACATGACATGCTTGTCGTTATTTTTATGTTGGGGTCTGTCGCTTGTGTTCGGCATGCAGTCATGTCATACCATACCGTTTTTTCAACATATATGAATGAAACCACTGCAAGAGCCGCAAAATCATTAAATGTAAATAGTGACATTCATGACAAACATGTCATGATTCTCATGTTTCACGAGTCATTATGTTAGTCATACAGTTATGTTATGTCATACCAAGTTTGGTATTGATAACATTATGCAAACAGTCAGGAGAGCTAAAAGTCATAAGCCATGACAATAAATCATGATATGTATGTCATGAAAGTTATAATTTACATTTCATGGTCCTGCAGCTCTTGCGATTGTTTCGTTCACATGGCATGTTGCAAAACAGGTATTGTATGACGTGATTGCACGGCAAACATAAGTGACAGACCCTAACATTAAAACCATGACATACGTGTCATGTAACAGCATGACTACATGACACGCTCATAATGTGCTCACGGCCATTTCGCTAGCGTCACATATACGAAGTTTAGTATTACAGTATACGTGAATGGATGACAAAGGTACGTAACTAGTGCAAACATGATAATCATGAGATGCGTGTCATGTAACAACATGTATATAACACACGCTTATGATGCGCTTGCGGGCGTTTTGCTAGCTTCACTTATACCCAATTTGTATTACAGGACGTGAATGGATGACGAAGGTATAATAACGGTAGAAACATTATAAACTTGAGATGCGTGTTATGTAAAGACATGACTATATGCTACGCTCATGATGCGCTCGCAGTTGTTTTGCTTGCGTCACACGTACCAAACTCGGTATTACGTGACGCGTGGAGCTAACAGGGGATGGGGGGTGTTTCTGACTCCTTCCCACGCCTATCGGAAAAGGGAGACCCGGGGGTTAAGCTGAAGCAGGGTGATTGGACCTTCAAGGCGCCCCGGCAAAGCCAACACACTTCTTTGTCCCCGGCTTCTCGTAGACGGAACCCCTGGGCTGACCCACACCGGGGAAATCGCCAGTCGCCTTTTCGTATCTCTCACTTTTTATCTGTCCTGTATTTTATCCTCTCCTGTTTACTTCCGATTTTTCTGGCGGCTAGGGTTATTAACCCTGTGCAAACAGTATACCTTGGTATAGGCGCAGTGGGTTATAGTACTGTTTTACGTCTGGAGTCTGCAGGTTTTAGCATCCGCAAGTTTGTAGCGTCTGTCATTGGGCTCCGTGGAGGGTGGCTGCCTTAGCTTGTGAAGAAAATAAACAGGCATGCATAGAGCTTTTCCCTTATTAAGTGATCGAACCGCCTTAAAGCTCGTACGCACCGAAGACAGGCTTTTTTAACTGATCAAATGAAAACTGCTCCCGTTTTCATATTATACAGAGTGAGATAAGTAGCAGGCAAGCTAGAACTCTATCCCACTTTGTAGTAGCCAGGTGTCTTACAGAAACTTTCGGGGCCGGGTACAAAGTTACCAAAATGGCCAGTGGAGACTTCCTCCTCAAAGTTTGAGAAAAAAAAAACAGTTTGAGAAGCTAAAGAATCTTTCACCTTTTGGGTGACACTCCGATACTGTAACACCACAGAGATCTATGAACACAATTCGTGGAGTGGTATCTGATGCTGATTTGCACGGCTTGACTGAAGAGGAACTTCTGGAGGGGTGGAAGAGTCAGAATATGACCAAGGTACAAAGGATCATCATCAGAAGAGAAAACAAGTTAACACCAGAAAACACCTAATACTCACGTTCGCTTCCAGTAATCTGCCAGAAAGTATTCAAACTGGGTACACGAAGACTTCGATCATAGCATACATACCTAACCAACGTCGTTGTTTTAAATGCCAGAAGTATGTCCATGGCTCACAAAGCTGTCGTGGTCACCAAACATGTGCACAATGGGGAGTGTCAGGCCACAATTCTGACAACTGCAAAGAACCGTCACACTGTGTGAAGTGTGACGGAAATCATGCCGCATACTCACGGTCGTGTTCATTTTGGGAAAAAAACAAAAAGAGATCATCACATTGAAAATAAAGCAAACATCACATTCAAAGAAGCAAAAAGAAGAGTGTCGCCACTTTATGGTGCCACATACGCTGGCGCGGCGCGTCAGGGGCAATGCCACAACAGTTCCTGCCACTCCTTTGGACAGCGCAGAGCGAGCCATCGGCCGTGGCGCCTGCACCCAACGCAGCAGTAGTCCAGTCTACTCCAACTCCTGGCGAATGGAGACCGGATACTGTAAGTCCTCTGGTCTCAAAGCTTCGCCTCACCAGGTGAGGCCTTAAAACCGAGGCACCAGCTCGCATGTGCGGGCATCCAGTGCCTCCGAGGAGGCAATGAATACAACAGTACCCTTGGTGCCGAAAGAGTGGCGCGGCTTCTTGGAGCGTGCCAAGAAAAATAAAAAGCCAATAACGGGGCAGTACGACCGTCCTGCCACATGAATTAACAAGTTAACTCCAACACAGGATACTTCCAGTACACACAGCAGCATCTTTTTTTAATATGCAGACAGAAATAATAAAGTGCAACAACCGAGGCCTTCTTCGAAACCATGATGACTTACAAGAACTCCTCCATGAACAAATTCTAGAGTGCTGCGTGTACAATAGACACACTTAAAACGAACACACACATATTTTAACGTCAGTCAGTCAGTCAGTCAGTCAATCGGTCAGTCTGTCAGTCAAGGATCTTCAATATGTCCTGACAAGGCTAGAATGCCCCCGTCAGTGGGTACCGTCGGGAAGGGGGCACTCCGATGGCACTAGCAGGTTTAGGCTCCTTGCGACTTCGCGGGTTCTCTGGACTGTCCTTAGCTGCTGGTCCTTTGCGGAGCTGGTGGTTAGTTGGAGCCAATTTTTCTCAGTGAAGGGAGACCCTGAGACCCCGTACAAGTCGTGACACTGCCACAGCATGTGATGAAGGGTGCACGTTCGATGACCACAGCGTGGACAACGTGGGTCTATTCGTCTAATAATTTCAACCAAATAAACGGACTTGGATACGTGTTTGTTTGCAACATTCGCAGAGTGATTGTCTGTGGTTTGTTAGGTGTGAGTGTGGAAGCAGAAGCTTTTGACGCCTCAGCTGATTGTGCTTACAAACCTCATTAAAAGGGAGAAAAGGTTCCATTTGCCGCTGCCCTCCCTCGGTCTCCGAGTGTCCACTTCCGGTGCGGTGAGTGAGACCTTGTGCCTGGGAGTGTGCAAGTTCGTTAGCTTTCGGGATGGTTTCGTGAGCATCACTGCCCACGTGACCAGGGAACCAAGCTATGTGCTTTTTCGCCTGTCTAAGATGCAGCAGAAAAAATGCGAGCTGCTTCTTGGCACACCGAGTCTTTCATAAATGCTCTAGTGGCGGCTCGCGAGTCCGTGTAGATAGTAGAACAGTTGGTTGTGGCCATGGTGATGGCCACTGGCACCTGTTCGTCCTTAGTCGGCATCCGAACTTTTGAGCGTAAGTAATGTCAGCAGCTCTCTTCGTAACGACGTAGCGGCGGAAATAAAGTGACTGGAAGCTGCGCATTGCGCTGCGTCAACGAAGGCATTGTTGTCCTCAATTGTAGCCCGCTGTTTGAAGAAGGGCTGTGGCCCTTGCTTTGCGTCTGCCATAGTTGTATTGGGGATGCGTGTTTCTAGGTACCCGAGATACAGTATACATTTCCCTGACTTTGATAGGGAAACGCGCACTCCCTCAGTCTGGTGATGGGAGACCAAACACCAACATGCGCTAGTAACTGTCTGCCAGCCTTCGTGGAAGCCAGTCTTGCTACTTGGGCGACCTTTTGTACCTTTACTATTTCTGCAAAGTTGTTGTGGACACCCAGCGCCAATAGATTGTTTTGTACTGGTGCTCTGCAGGAGACCCAGTACTTTTTTATGTTCTTGTGAATTATTGACTTTATACGAGCTTCATCCCTCGTGCTCCGTTTGCGGGCCCGGAATATGTAGTTGAGGTGGCTCATTAGGAAGGCGTGAAAGAGTATACGAAGGTTCTTCTCGGATAACCCCCCTCATTTGTTGGCCACCCTCGTGTATAATTTGTCATGGAATCAGCTGTGGCTGTGATGCATTCTAACGTGTAGGTGTTAATGTCATCCTCCTCCAGGAACATACCGATGATTCTAACTTTCTTTACGATCGGAATAATAGAGCTGTTTGTTTTGGTGATCAAGATATCAAGGAAACTTCCTTTCATTGTACCTATTGTTGGCCGGTAAAAGAGCAGTTCTGATTTATTAGCGGACAAGCTGAGTCTTGCCTTGTGAAGAAAGTCTTCAACAACACTGATCGCCGTTTGTATACATTCTTCAATTTGCCCAATACTACCTCCCTCGCACCAGATGGTGATGTCGTCGGCGTAGAAGGCGTGACCGAGACTTTCGATCTCGGCCAGACTGTAGGAAAGCGCTCTCAGGGATAAGTTAAATAGAAATCGGGATAGCAATGCCTCTTGTGGTGTGCCTCTGGGTTTAAGATCAAACGTCATCAAGCCGAGAAATTCTAGATGAATGGCAGCTTTTATATTCTTAAGAAATGAGATAATATAGGTGTAAAAATGTTCTTCTACGCCCGCTTCAATAATAGAATAAGCTATCTGAGAGTGTTTTACCTTGTTGAAAGCCTTTTCTAGGTCAAGTGCCAAAACAGGTCTGGTGTCTCTGGAGACCCTGCCATTGATTTTGTGTTTTAAAGCAACATTACAACCTGCGTTGACATGAACGGCCTGAATCCAGTTAGAATAAATGGAAAGAGATTCCTTTCTTTGGCAAATTTAGTGGCCCGCTTGAGGATAAGATGCTCGGCGACCTTCGCCGCACATGGAGAGAGAGATATTGGCCGGAGCGAGCCAAGCTCCACGGGTTTCCCCGGCTTCAAAATGAGAATGATGATCGCGTCACGCCACTCTACTGGAACCGCACAGGTCTCCAATACCTCGTTGATTTTATTTGTTAGAAGCTCAATATCCTCGTAAGGTAAATTCTTAGAGTCTTTAATACTGATCCCATCGCGACCTGGGGCAGATCTGCAGTTGAGCTCATATAAGAACCTCTCATACCTCTGCGCCGTGTAGAAGGAACCAAGAGGGTCCGTTCTTCTATTTTCGCACATCAGGAAAGTAGTCATTGTGTGAGGCGGGCTCTGTTGAAATATATCTCGAGGCGAGCTGATCGATAATTTGTGTCTCCGTCAGACCTGAGTTCTTTAGGTTGTTGATAAGTCTGTCAATTGTAAGTAGCTGATTGGCTTTGGATTGTTTACCTCCCAGTAGATGTTTGAGGAGGTTTTCACTTCGCACCACTTCTCATTTGCCCGTCGACGGCATTGCATACTTCGTCCCATTGGCTGTCGAGCAGGCGTTTCACTATGCTCATCTATTTGCCTATTAGGTTCATCAATTTTTTTGCGTAGGCATCGGTTTAGTTTTCTGCACCCTCCATTAGCCTGCAGTGCGTTTCAAGCTTCTAACAGGTGGTGAATCGACTGGCCATGCCGCTTTTTTCTCTTTCTGTCTCCACTTCCATTGTGGAAGCAGCATCGTCTTCTTTGAGGCGAGTTATTAATTCATTTAACGAGTTGTATTTATTCCCGTCTTGCTTTCTGATATCCCTCAAAAGGTCCCAGTCTTGACGTAAAATTTTCTGAGTGGTGGTGACGAAATTCTTATACCGAGGCTGCTAATGAAGTAATCACTACTAATATTTTCTTGTCAGGTGGTTCATACTGGTTTCACTGCATTTCTAACCATTGTCAAACTTGGTGTGGTAACCCTGCCTATTCTGGTGGGGTATCGTGGATCGGTGACCAATTTGACCCCACAAGCTATGATATGTGCCGCGAGGGCTTTGCTCTTTGCGGTATCCTTAATATAGGCTAATCTTGATGACGTGCGTTAATGTCCCCTGCTATGAGGAGAGTTCTATCACCTGCAATTTTACATGCTTTGTAGAAACGAGCATGAAAGCTCTCTTTTCTGTCAGCTGGTGAGCTGTAAATGTTTGAAGTGAAAACGGATTGCTTCAGTTTAGCTTCGAGATGAGCTGGATAATTATGTGTTGAATTTTCAAGTCCGGCCCTACGTCAATTCGTAAATAGGTGAGATGCTTCGAGACGAGTGTCGCTACAACGTCTTGCCCTTTTTCAAATACGGTTGATCACGATAGTGACGAAGACGACATCGGTGAGCGTTTCCTGGGGGAGGATCACTCATGGCCTTTCGGTAGCAGAGCTAAGTAAGTGTTGCAATACTGCCTTCCTTTGCGGAAGCTGACGCAATTCTACTGCCAGATGACTAGATTGCTTGCTTTAGCTATTTTACTTAGTCGAAGGAGGTGTACCGAGCAGTGCGTGCTGCCTTTCTGATTCTAAAATTTGAAGCCTCGCGGTGTGCTGGGTCAGTTGTAGCCAAATAGTCGTAATTTCAGCAATAATGTCATTTCTTAGCTTTTAAGCAGTATTTCGATGCCTGAGACGTTAAGCGTGTTCTTTTTCTTGGGCTCTGTTGCCCGCCCTGCGTTCGCTCCTCTGTTCACAGACGCTGTGGCTGCGGTAGCTTGGTTGCTAGACACGCGCTCTCTCTGCTGCATATCTTGCGAGATTGACTTAAAGGGCCTTTTACCAGGTTTGACAATTTTAGCTGAGACGCGCAATGCGTAGACGAGGCGTTTCATGATCACGTCTGCGAAAATTTGCAACGCTACGCACCGCGGAAATGGGTCAAATTTCAAGATTAACGCTGCTACCCCTCCCCTCTGACGGCGCACGCCAAGAGAATGAGGGCATGACGTGGGCATATGAATGGCCCTACGTATACGGCCAATGCAATGATGTTGGTCCTCTACGAAGACGACTCTGCTCTGACGTTGTCAACAGTATACCACGTCACATGGCAAAATTATTTACCCACAACATGCGTTGTGTATGTATTTGTTGTTTTAAGAGATTAATAAAACGAAATGAATAATGAGACGCAACAAAAATCGTGCGCGTTTTTTTCAGTTTTTTCCCGTGTAATGCTACGGAGATGACGGGGGCTAATGTGCCAGCGTTTCGCATGCGTTCTTATTCCCGTTGTCAGCGCATTGAGCAGACGACCGTCGTGCAACGCTCTTGCACGTTTGTGCGCTCACTGTGCTCATCTACTCTGGCTGTGTTCGAATACTCCCGTAGATTACTAAATAGGCAGCTAAATGAATGGCGGCCATCTAAAGTCCCATTCCACTTTTCGCGTTGCCGCAAAGTAGACAGCTCCGAGAAGACCAGATCGTACAAATACGATGCAGGCTACTTTGCGGTCTAAACAATATGGTGACTCAGCGAATCACTGAGACCAAATCTCGCCAGAATAGTCGTCTGCATGCAAGCGGACGCTTCTCCAGAAGCTAAATATGAGTGCAGTTTAGTTTATGAAAGATTTAACAACAAATTAGGCCAGAAATTACAACTGTTACGTTTTTAATTATTTTGGCTTTTTCTTCTCGACGCGAGGTGGCGCCTCGTCGCGCAAAAGCCACCCAAACGCGTTCCAATTTTCTGACCAATGCCGTATTCTAAGCAGCCTGTGTAGACTGTCCCTCTTGCTGTCTAGGAATTTGAACACAGCCTCTACCGCGTATAAGCCAGCGTTTCGAAACCATCCCGCAGAAACAGTCAGAAGACCACAAAATAAGGCTGGTCAACAAAGCAACGCTGCTCGCGTGCTCGGGGGTTCGACTTGTTTGGGCACGTCATGCGCACGTAACCTCATGTTGGGATTCCAGAGAGGGCGGGGAAAAGATTTGGCTTGCGAAGGCTACGCGGAGGAGCGGAAAGGGTTTCGAGCTCACCTCCTCTCGTCTTTGCTTCACGCCCCTTCAAAAAGCCTGCCTTTTCCGCTCGTGATGAACCGATCCGAAAAAATTTTGCGGCAAAATGCTCCTCATCAGACACCCAACAACGTCCCCTCTCTAACTCAAATTCGGTAAGAAGCCTGGTGAGTGGCCGTTTAAAATCAGATACTTCCTGTCGAAGAGACGCATTCTCGCGCTCTAGCGATTGTATTTTGTCTCGCGTCTGCAGTGAGTGTTACCCTGGTTGTGCGGGGGTTTGGGCCTCACCTGTTCTGGCTACCTTGCCCGCCCAGGTAGGTTGCGAGTTAAAGTCACCCCGGGAACTCTGAGAGCGTTGCGTGGTGGCCTTCCTGGGAGCAGCTACAGCTGGTGGTCTTGGTAGGAGTGGCAATTTCCTGGTCTCCGGCGTTGCTCGTGGCGTTCTTCGTCTTGTGACCGTCTTTCCTTCTTTTTATACCGTCGTCTTTTTACCTGTTTTTAGGTACGGTCACCGGTGAGATGAGCGTCTCTGCACAGCGCGCACTTCGGTTGCACACATTCGTGTTCGTTTGCGATGATCGAAGTCCCGCACTTTTCACACACTTTTTCAGTCGGTCTAGGGCAGACGTCAAGCCCTGTGGCTCATTCGGCCGCAGTTACGGCAATTGTCGATTAGCCTCTTGTACAAGGTACAGCGTAGCATGTTGGACGCCGCAGTGAACGTAGTTGGGTAGTTTTATGCCATTAAACAGTACGACCATGGTAGGCGTCTCTTTTATGCGCTTGACTCCGAGCACCATCGGGTTTCTGGGTGTGACAAAAAGGTTTCTGCAGCGCAGCT
>WOVY01008460.1:0-10907 GCA_013436015.1 Rhipicephalus annulatus | reverse complement strand
TGTCAAGGTGGAGGGACGTGTTTTTTGAGCGCTCCGATCGACTGCGCAGATAAGTGTTTTTTGTATGTTTTGAGCTTGTCTTTATAATTATACGGCAGCGGTTGAAATCTTCGTAGCACTTATTTTATGGTACGAGCTTTTCGGGGGCCAGTCACCAGGTATTTATTAGTTAGTGCGGGTGTGTGTGTTTGAATTTTTTGTTGTTGGATTTTTTCTTTTGCCATCCCGTGGGGGAGATGCGCGTACATTGAAACACGCAAATTTTGTAGTAGAGCTTAGATTTTCTTTTTTTTTCGTAGTTCAGGGCTCGAGTTTAGTAATTATCGAGTATAGGGACAATTGGCGTCAGAAAGGCATGGTTAAAAAGACGGTAAAGTGTTCAGGATGTGAAATGGGTTTGAAAGTGGACTCAAGCGTAGAAGCGGATGGAGAAAGAGGCTGACGCGAAGTGTAGGCAATGTGAGGTCGAGAAAAAAATGGAGAAAATGATGGTTGCCCAGAGTGAACTGCTGATGAGAATCGCCGAGCTCGAGACTGCGTTGGTGACAGAGCAAGAGAAAACGAGGGCAATGGGAGAAAGACTGAAGTCCGCCGAGGAAGCGCTAGCGAAGCTGAACAAAGAAGCGACCTACCGAGAGAACAGTAGGGAACCGGCAACCAGAACGGTGGAGAAGGAAAAGCAAGCAAGTTTGGAAAAAACAGGTTTAGCCAGTTCAACTGTCGCAAGGCCCAGCTTCAGCGAGGTAGTGGTGGGGCAAGGAGGGAACAAAGCAGCCGGCGTCACAGGTGCAAGTAGCCCCCAGGTGCAGAACGCTCCAGCTGAAAAGTCACAGCATGTGATAATCGCCGGGGACTCGAATTTAAATCGATGCACAGTAGCCATCAAAGAGAGGGTAGGAGGTGACAAGAGGGTTGCAGTAGGGGCGTTCCCAGGACGCAAGCTTGAAGCAGTCATGAGGCAAGCGAGCGCAAAGCTCAAAACGACAGCTGATAGACGAAACCTCGTGATAATTTCAGGTGGTTTAAACGATGTCTTAAATGAAGATGCAGCAGGACTAGCAGCCGCACTGGCGAAAGGCGTCGATGACATGTGCGCCACTTCTCCTAAGGTACAGGTAGTGATATGCACGATACCGGAGGTACCGGTGCGTGATAGCAACCTGCAAAAAGCGGCGGTCAACGCAAACCAAGAGATATGCGGATGAGTCGAGAGAAAGGCTTTGAGGTGGTTGAAATAAACAGAGAGGTGCATAGGGGGGGGAGGGGTTTTCAACAAGACAGAATTCACTTCGATGGCGGCTAGGTCATGAGGTGGGTTGGCGACTTGCAGGACGCGCAGTAGCTTTTTTGGGGGGCAAGCGAGCCCTTCGGGGTGCAAGATAGCTAGTAACGAGGAAAACAAACCAGGGAGACTCTTCGACAGGTGGTATGGACAGATACGATCCCAAAGTGGCACCAATATTTAAGCTAGGTAGAGTCCGGGGCATAAATAGACGTATCCACGAGCGCCGAGCCAATTCAGACATAGGGTATATTAAGATGCAGGGTGGTAGGAACAGGCTGAAGTGGGAAGAGATAGAAGAACAGCTAATGGAAGAGAGGCCGATGGTATACGGTTTTGTAGAAACACATCTCAGGGACATGGAACAACCTCCGAACAATCCGGACTACGCATGGGAATATTGTAATAGAACAGAAGGCAGCAGAAAGGGGGGTGGTATTGGGGCATTCATTCATAAAAGCACAGACTGGCAAAGGGTCAAGCAGGAGTGCAAGGAACATTTATGGCTAAAAGGGAAAGTGGCAGGTCAAATGACACTCCTTCGTTTCGTGTACTTGTGGACGGGAGCAAAGGCCAGAGAGGAAAACTAGGCAATGGTAGAGTGTATATCAAAGGACATTAAGGAGTTAGGAAGAGAGTGCAAGATAATTATACTAGGAGACATGAATGCGCACATAGAAGATATAGATGGTTATACCGACCCGACAGGCAAAATGATCATGGATATGTGTGAAAGGCTTGATTTGATCATTTGCAACAGTACCGAGAAGTACCGAGAAGGGCAAATAACATGGGAGGTAGGAAGGCTTCAGTCGACGATAGATTATGCACTGATGTCACATAGGATGTATGATAAGCTCAGGGGAATGCACATAGATGAAGGTGGCTCCAGAAGTCTGGCTAGCGATCACAAACGTATCAAGCTAAGTTTTGGAAGAGCAGTGAAAGTGGGAAGGAGACAAGATAAGCGACTACAGGAAAATATTTATCCAGAAAGGCAAATTGAAATAGCCACTAAACAAATCGAGAAAGTAATCACGGAGGATGATAAGACAGTGTGGACATACACGAATCTAATTAGACTCTTTGAGCTAGAGCTTGCTAAGACGCGTGACAAATCACCCCCGGAAAAGAAGACACAAACCCAAAAGTTGGTGGGATGAGGAAGTTAAGAGAGCCATAGCAAAACGTCAGGAAGCCTCTAGGGAACACAGACATGCTAAGCAGCGGGGTAAACCGACAGATGATGTTGAAAGAAAATGGGCAACCTTTCTAAGCTGTAGAAGGAATGCATCCCTTCTGATCAATGAAAAGATTAGAAGGAAGGGAGCTCAGTGGCTGGCAGAAGTACATAAAAAAGATAGAAAGGCAGCTGCGAAATTTTGGAACCATCTAAACTCCCTAAGAAATGAGACGAGCCTAGAGCAGAGTTTTATAACTACAGCCCAAGGTGCAAGGCTAGAAGGGGACGAAGCTATTGAATATATAAGAACAAGGGTGACAGAAAACTTTCAACAAAGAAGTACTTTATGCACCACAATAGACAAGGACGAATCAAGTGGTGCAATGGCTCCATTTTCACAAGAGTGGGAAAGGGCTGAGAAAAGGGTTCCTAGTAGTACATCAACAGGCCCAGATGGCATTCCAATTAGGCTGATAAAGACATTAGGTCCGAAGTCTAAGCAGGCTTTGAGAGAGGCAGTGAGCACAATAATAATCGATGGTGAAGTTCCCGATGGATGGAAACTTAGCAGGATGAGCATGATCTATAAAGGAAAGGGGGACAAAGCTGACATAAACAACTACCGTCCTATAACAGTGACATCAGTGGTCTACAGGCTGGCGATGCAGATTATAAAGGAAAGACGGCAGGCGTGGGTAGAGGATGAGGGGGTGCTGGGGGAACTGCAGAATGGGTTTCGGAAACACAGGAGGTTGGAAGACAATCTGTTCTCACTGACGCAGTGCATCGAAATAGCAGGAAAGGAACACAGGCCCCTGTGGCTAGCATTCTTGGATATCAAGGGAGCGTACGATAGCGTGGTTCAAGAGGAATTGTGGGGAATACTGGACACACTAGGCGTAGAACATGTAGTCACTAATCTTTTAAAGGGTATCTATAAAGGTAACAAGGTAGTTATAAAGTGGGAAAAACAGGTATCCAAGCCTGCAGAGGTAAAACGGGGGCTTAGGCAGCGGTGCCCCCTGTCACCCTTATTATTCATGATGTACCAACAAGGATTAGAGGCAAAATTAGAGGGAAGTGGACTGGACTTCAACCTCTCTTTAGTCAAACAAGGAAAACGTATTGATCAGGCACTACCAGCATTAATGTACGCAGATGATATAGTGCTAATGGCCAACAACAAGGAAGATTTGCAGAGATTGATGGACATCTGTGGTTATGAGGGAGATAGGTTAGATTTTAGATTCAGTAAGGAAAAATCAGCAGTCATGATTTTCAATGACAACGAAGGTAGTGAGCTTAGAATACAGGAAGTCACGCTAGAGATAACAGATAAATACAAATATCTGGGAGTATGGATAAGCAATGGGACCGAGTATCTGAGGGAACACGAAATATACGTGACGACTAAAGGTAACAGGAATGCAGCAGTCATGAAAAATAGGGCACTGTGGAATTACAATAGGTATGATGTTGTGAGAGGAATATGGAAAGGGGTCATGGTTCCTGGGCTGGACGTTCGGCAATGCGGTCTTGTGTATGAGATCAGAAGTTCAAGCAAGATTAGAAATTAAGCAACGTGGAATAGGTAGGCTTGCTTTAGGAGCTCACGGGAATACACCAAATCAGGGAGTACAAGGTGATATGGGATGGACATCATTTGAGGGCAGGGAAGCTAGCAGCAAGATAAAATTTGAGAAGCGATTGAGAGAAATGGGGGAAGAGCGTTGGGCTAGGAAGGTTTTCAGCTACTCGTACATGAAGAATGTCGATACAAAATGGAGGAAGCGAACCAGGAAGTTGACTGGTAAATACTTAGAAAACAGCATGTGGCCAAACCAAAAAGAACTATCGGTTAAGAAGAAAGTGAAGGAAACGGAGACTGACATGTGGAGAATGGGCATGATTAAGAAGTCCACACTAGAGATCTATCGAACTTTTAAGCAGGAAATTGCCAAGGAAAGGATCTATGATAATACTCGGGGTAGTTCTCTACTGTTTGAGGCCAGGACGGGAATACTGCGAACCAAGACATATCGGGCCAAATACGAAGGGGTAGACACAATTTGCAGTGCGTGTGGAGAGGAAGAAGAAACTGCCGAACAGTTGATAATGTTCTGTAAAGGGCTTCACCCTATAGTTCAGGATGATGGCGCAGAGTTTTTCAAAGCACTGGGGTTTAGGGACCGGGAGGGCAAAATAAACTTTTAGCGGGTAGACTTAACTAGAAGGAGGTTATCTGATTGGTGGCTAAAGTCAAGGCACGAGTGAAAATTAAACTCTTCACTGCAAAGTACGAATCCTCAAACTCACTTTTTAAGGGAAAAAAATTAATATAGTTTTTGGTTCATTAGGTATTACGGCTTGGTGGCGCTAGCCACCGCCCGATCTAAAGGGTACAGCCACATCTATCCATCCATCCATCCATCCATGTATATTGATAAAATAAGGAAGGGGGCGCAGCCTTCCTCCCTGAAGAGGAACCCTGCGCACGCTTATGGGCTTGAGCAAGTTCCCAAGTCACCGATACCGAGGAATGTCCATCCCGAGCACAATCGGGGTAGGCGACGTGCTAGAGCTGCCACTCTTCTCAAGCAGATCCACAGTGAGGAGCGTGGCGGCAGCGTACCGCGGGAGCCGCGCCAATTCCGCAGTCGTCGTCGACTCCAAACAGCAAATCACCAACTGCGCATCGGTTCACACTGACGATCCGACGATTGCCGAGCAAGTGACCATCGCCTTGGCCAATCTGGACGGTGAAAGGGAGGTCATTTATAGTGAGTCTAGGTCAGCTATTCGTGCTTTCGAGCGCGGTGTCGTCTCCAAGAAACCCTGCGCGTGCTCCAGAGCGGCGGCCGCGAGGGTATCATGCACCCCGTACTGATCTGGTTTCGTGCACATGTTGGACAAGTCCAAGGTGCTCTGCTGCCCCCAACCTCAACGAGTCTGCTCACGAGACCGTGCGCGCGCTTACCGGCCGCGCCGGTTCCGGGCAACAATTCGGTGTGACGGAAAAAAGGGACGCGCCTGCCACGTACAGCGAAATAAAACATTTTACCTCGCGCGAAGACTATATCCACTCCCTCATCCAGAAATTAATAGGCCACAGGCCCTTACGCTCAGACTACTGCAGACCGACACTTACCCTAACCTGAGATCTCTTCACGCTATTTAATCTGACGTGTTCCCCAATGACGCTTGCCCCGCATGTGGGGATGTATCCACGCTGGTGCACATGCTCTGGGAGTGCAAGGCAATGTACACTAACCCCGACACTACATCGGTCAAGTGGGAGGCGACCCTAGGCAGCTCCCTCCTGGCCGACCAACTTTGGGCTGTCCAGCAGGCCCGCGGAGCGGCCGATAGGCTTGGCCTAACGGTCCGTACGTGGGAGTCGCCGCTGAGTGCTGACGCGTGCCTTGCAGGACCACAATAAAGTTTCGCAACCAACCAACCAATGGGCTTTTCTGAAGAGTACTTTGTTACTTTAATTTTGCTATCTCTTTGGCTGGGGCTTAGGAGCGCCACAAATCAATTTCGCCGAACTTCATAAATTGTATCGTCATCATCATCATCTTAAGTAAAGCTATAGCTGGATGAAGTATAGAGCGAGATCACACGTCTATCCCGCCACTCCTGCAGAGTGGGTGTAAGCCAAGTCAAGATCCTTGATGTGGCACATACCCACGCTGGGGGATTGGCCAAGAACCGGATAGTTTTCATGAATTTATTCCTAATAACAGGTTAAGATTAATCTATTTGCGAGAAATAAAAGAAAGATGCAACAGGACGAATTTTATGGCTGATATGTAAATAATCTGTACTGTATTGCGCTAAAGCGGCGTATTTGATTTAATGTGAATTTGGAAATGTCAAAATCTACCGAAGAATAATTTCAACACTTAAACCTCTTTGAACCTTTGACGAACTTCTGCAATACGTCAACAATCTACCCGTCGCTGTGGCCAAGAGACAAAGCCCTGAAAGAAAGCAAATTTTGAACTTTTAAGTCTATTCCGAGAAGGTGGCAAATGGCACCTAAAGTATAGAGGCTAGAAGGTTTTCCTAGTGTCCGGAGCGGGCGTCTCTTACCCCGGCGCCGCTGAAAGCAGTTTGGATGAGTGGAACGGCGGCCGGGTGGTGGCGCTGGGTGTCGGTGGCGCGCTGTCAGCAGCGGCTCTCGCAGCAGTCGAGGGCGCGTAAACGTATACCTTTCTTCGGTGTGGTTAGCACGTGCGTCGTTGGCGTGCTCCTTGTTTCTTCCCTGTGTGCTCAAGACACGATGTGAGGCACCGTTTTGAACCGTTGTGTGCGCCATAATGCCATCTAAAAAGGCAAGAACGTGTTTCGTGCCGCTTTGTAAAGGTGTAAGGTGGATACAAGTCGTCAACACAAAAGGTATCGTTGTTCCGTGCTCCAACCGACCCTGCTCGCTTGAAGGAATGGGCAAGAAATATCAAGCGGGAGGACAAAGTTTTGGATAACACCTGTGTTGTCTGTTCGCGCCACTTCGATGAACGATTTATCCGGAAAAAGTTTACGCACGTAGTCAATGGAGAAACTGTGCAACTGGACCGTGAACGTCCAGCGCTTACAGAGGACGCCGTCCCTACTATATTTCCTTATGCTCCTTCGTATTTCACGAAGCAGGTGCCGAAGAAAAGGAAAGCTAGAGACTTCGGTAACACCGAAGCCGCACCGGCGAAACGAAGTGCTTCCAACACCGACGTTGATGTAGTCGTTGAGATAGATGTCTGCCCGGAGGAAACGCCGCAGCCACCCAAGCTGCTTGGGGACATCATTTTGCCGTCCTCATTGTGCAGCAAGGTTGTCTTGCCAAGTGAGCCTACAGCCCTCTGTTTCGCCTGGCACACAAGCTCAGAACCCGGCGACTTGCGTGTTATGAAACACGTTACGATTTCAGCGTGCACAGAAGCCATGCACTGCGGCGCAAAAAAACTCATTTCTTTGCACCGTGTTCTGCCGCGGCATTAAGACAGATGAACTGCCCGTAAATAACGAGTGTGACGCTGCGGAGGCGCTGAAGAAGGCCGATGGACTGAAACTTTGCCCAGGATGTGGCATTGAGTCAGTAGCAAGTGGCCAGTGCGTGAAAGTTTGGTGCAGCCCACTTCGCAAAGAACTGCCTGGTGATCAGCCCCGACGGGAAACCCTGTTTGCGCTGTAAATACACTCGGAAGCTGGTGCAGAATCACATGTACAGGCTGAAGAAGAAACGCAGCACAAGCTTCAAACAGCGGTTGGCCAGAAAGTCGCTCGAGTGGTTCCGAACGAAAAGAAAGCTGACAAAGGCACGCAGAAGCCTGGAAGATCTTAGGATAATGAACCAGAATATCGCTAGTTCAACCTTGGATGAGAGGATTGAAGGTCTGCTTCCCAAACAACGCCTTGCTGTGAAAACATGCTTTGATGCTGCCTCCCGAAAGTCGACCAGGGGCATGGTGTACGACCAAATCTGGGTTTCGGAGTGTATACTCATGCGCATAAAGAGCCCCAAGCTTTATTAGCACGTGCGTAGGCATGAGATACTGGCTCTGCCCATCAAGTCCTGTTTAGACCGACACATGGCCGGTTTTAAGAGTTCGTTTGGCTTTAATACCAGCGTTTTCGAGGCACTGAAGAAGAAGACTGAAGGCATGGGTGCACACAGCTGGCATGGTGGTCTTGTGTTCGAGAAATAAAACTCTCAGAGAACATCAGTGTCAAGACCTCTGGAGAACTGAGCGGCTTTGTGGACCTCGGCCCATTTACTGAAAGCAACGAGACTACAGTGAGTGACCACGGCCTTGCCATCATGTTTCAGCCTTTCCAGGGTGAGTTCTCTGTAGAGCATGTGATGATAGTATAACCTTTTTCACGTTTTCATACTTTATACCTTGGAACTAAATTGTACTGCACAAGCATTTCTCTTTGCAAAGTTGTTGCACTTAACACAGCCCTTTTATTTCCTTTTCCAGGGAACTGGACCCAGATCGTAGGGGTTTTCTCTTCCAAGGGAAACGTGAAGGCGAACATTCTTTCGAAAATTCTTCTGGAGGCCACAATTCTGGCTGAGAACGCCGGCCTTTTCGTCGACTACTGGACCAGTGATGGGGCTCCTTGGAATCGCAGTTTATGGAAACTGTTTGGGATCAAAGGTAGGCCAATATTTATCACGACACTTGTATTTAATCCCGTTGAGCCTGCTCAGTTGCCCTAAGTAACAAAATTTTCTTACCTCTGCAGCATCCATCAAAGAATAAAGTGCAAAGTTCCCCATCCAGTGGACGCAACAAGAAGCCTGCATTTTATCTCCGACTTTCCTCATTTGGTCAAATGTGTGCGAAATGCTTTCGTGTCAAAAGGTCTTCAAATTCCAACTGGTCATGCCCATGCCGATGTAATTAAGGAAGCCTGGAAAGAGGACCAGAATTCTCTAACACTGAAAGTTATGCCACGCATTACCAAGTCTCACGTTCAGCCAAATTCTTTTGAGAAAATGCGGGTGAACTTAGCTTTTCAGTTGTTCAGTGAAGAAGTCCTTAAGGGGCCTTTTTTCTATAAAGAACACTTGAACAAAACATTCCGAGCTGTCCAACCTACAGAAGAGCTTGTAAAGCTCATGGAGAAGCTGATTTTTGTCATGACATCTAGAACACCATCGAAAGGCCTCCGACCAAACTGGCCGAGTGCGCAGTTTCTCTACAATTTCATTGAATTCCTGGCTGAGTGGGAACAACACGCTGCTGAGCATGGTGGCGGGTTTTTGAGTCCAAAAACTGCCTGTGGGCTGCGTGTGACTTTGAAAAGCACGCTGTCACTTTTTTGCTACTTGAGTAGCTCTCTTGGTTTTAAATATCTGTTAACGGCAAATTTAAGCCAAGACAAATGGAAAATGTGTTCGGCATTGTAAGCCTTAGTCTTTCGGATGCAATGACCACCCATCACCGGAGCAGTTCTTGATAATAATCAACAGTCAGTCATTCTACAGCCTAGCACGGTCCCCTAGAATGGGAACTCTCCCCAAAGAAGTTGTCACAGCACTTTGGGGCCATCTGGCCTTGGTAGAGAAAAGTCAGCCTACATATCAGCAGTAATTGACGAGATTTTGGATGATGGCAACTTGGAGTGTGCAGAATATGTGTTGCGAACACAAGGGCTGTCTCTTTATCACAAACAGCTGCATTGAAAAGCACAGTGACAGCCGCCTTGTATTTTACAATAGCAGGCTATGTTGTGAGAAAATCCCTCAAAAGGTCTTCATGCCTTGAATGCGCTTATTCTCTTTGTATTTGCGTGTGCAAAGCAGAGTGCAATGATAATGCTTTCTTTACGGCGAGAATTTGATCATTCGTGGTAATTTACCCTTCCAAGCCGGTCGAGGAGCTCGTTGGGAATCTTGAAAACACCTTTACTGTGTTCTTCAGCATAAATGAGCTTATGCTGGAAGCAATGATGGACTTTTTGCAGTTTTTGCATGGAGCTCAGCTGAAAGAAGTTGGGTGCAGCGAACACGGAAGGGATTGTTACGAGGAACATAATTAAGTTCTATGCCCTGACCCGGATTACACTTTTTTGCCAAGCAAAGAACCTGGAGAGGAGCACTCAGAGGCAAGAACAAAAACTTCTGAAAATGAGGCGATGCCCAATAAAAACGTCTGCAGCTTCAGCAAAGTGACCTAGCCTTGTACACGCACCGTCGTGCATACTTTTTTTGGAGTGTAAAATGTTCTGTGCTCGTGTGTATTTTTTGTTTTTTCTCACGAAAATGTGACTGTTTTGTTAAATTATGTATCTATTTTTTGCTTTGCTCCCAAACCTGGGAATGTGTGTTAATTTTCAAAATGTGTGATTTTTGAAGTTTCATTTTGTAACGCTGCAATAAATGCTTTATTGACAATCTTGAAATTCTGTTATGTTTGGGGTTGTTTTTGTATTGGAAACTTCAGCTGTATTTCATAACTCGTTGCTTCCGCTATGTTCTTATAGTAGTAATATTTTTAATTACTACTTAGGGTGGCTGGAACCACGCGTACAGGGCCGATAAAGGAAAAACTGCCCCCTTCCACGTTGCTGCAGTGGCTTAGTGCATAGCTAAAGCGTTGTGCTGCTGAGCACAAGGACGCGGGTTTCATTTTCTGGCCTCGGCGGCCGCTTTTCTGAGGGAGTTGAAAAGGAAGAACCCCCGTGTGTTCGAGATTTCGGCGCACGTTAAGATCCCCAGGTGGTCGAAATTAATCGGGAGCGCTCCACGAAGGCGCAGTTTCGGCACGTTAATCCCCGCAATCAAACTACCCCTTCCGATGAGGTTTGCGCACCCAAGCCGTGGTCGCGTAATGTGCGCTTGTCAAGCTCACAAGATCCGCCATCGTGAGTGTATGTAATCGCATGTTTGATTATTTTTCGTGTGTCTGTGGAGGACTTGTAGTGAGCGGCCAA
>WOVY01008459.1:0-20547 GCA_013436015.1 Rhipicephalus annulatus | reverse complement strand
TGGCTCTGAGGCGACGTGTTTTTAAGCTATTTAAGCTATAGGCGACGTGGTTTAAGCTATATACACCCAGCAAGAACTACAGGTTATATTCTATTGATATTCGGGGATTTCCTTTTGTTTAATGAAAAACAGCACGTGGAATTTTAAAAGTTGCTGAATTTTTTGCAGCAGTTGCGATTATAACAATGGCTGGAGTTTAACGTCCCACAACCACCATTTGGTTATGGGAGACGCCGCAGGGGAGGGGCTCCACAAATTTCGACTGTCCGGGCTTGCTAAAGTGCACCTAAGTTCAGTACACGGACCTCAAGCATTTTCGCCTCCATCGAAAATGCAGCCACCGCCGACGGGATTCGATCCCGTGACCTGCCGGTCAGCAGCCGAGTGCCATAGCCACTGGACCAGCATGGCGGGTTACCGCAAGGTGTCCCCCCACAGAGCAGTGCCAGCTGATTGATTGATATGGGGGTTTAACGTCCCAAAACACACTTCATGATTATGAGAGACGCCGTAGTGGAGGGCTCCGGAAATTTCGACCACCTGGGGTTCTTAACGTGCACGAGCAGTGCCAGCTGCTCGCGTGCTTTAAACAAGCGGTGAACGCGGCTGTGCAAGCACTCACGGACGGCAGAAAATAAGTATTTCTCAAGTGGCCACGAGAACATCACGTTTCCTTTTATGTATTTGGTGAATACATAAATAACACAGAAATCAAAACCTCCCGAATACTCCGAAGTTTCATTTGCTGGAACAAATTTGCATTCTCTTGGGAGATGATGGCAAATTTGCTTTCAAGCACGTAACCACGGCGGTGGAGACATGCGAACAAATGGTCTTATTTGTATTCCCTTTGCCTTACAAGAAACACCGCTCCACTCTGATTTCAGTAAAGTAAACAAGCATGCCTACTTCCAACCATGGTGTCGTATATAGTTGGCAACGCCGAGGCTTCCATCCTTAAGAAGTGATTCCAGCGTTACAGTGCTCGGTAGGTCACGAGATCCTATCCTAGCCACGGTGGCCGCATTTCGTGTTGCGAAAGGTTAACCACCCGGGTGCTTCGTGTTGGAGCTCGTTAGAGAAACCTGTGTTGTCTAAAATTTACGGAGCCATCAATGATGGCATCTCGAAATCACATGGTTGCTTTAGGACGTAGGATCCCAGTGATGATTGGCTCTTCAAATTTGGTGATAAACCGTTTTTCTCGTCATATGCCAGCATGTTGTCAACCACCATCCACCCTAATACCGGTGCAAGCAAGCATTACGCGTTTATGGCAAAACTCCAATTTTGAACACGCGAGTGCCAGTAAATAACAATAGAGTACTGCGGCTTCTTCACGAGGCAAACTATAACGTGATCAGACTCAACTCATGTTATATTACTACGCCTTTTGTTCCCACTTGGAATTGTCCACTGCGTAGCATACCAGTTGCGCTCGTCGTACCACCTACGCCTACAAGTGGATACGAACCAATGCGCCGCAGTTTGGCGTCATAGTGTTGCCAAGAGGCAATGAAAGGCTCCTCTCTTTACAGAAAAAACGCCTGCACGATTACGAGTTCTCATTTCGCGGCCGCGTCTTAACGTGTATTACAAACTACAAGTATCTGCACAACCGCAATATGTGGCTTCAGAAAGGTCAAGTGAAAAACAGAAAAATTGTTGCGCAGAATTTGTTGCACCGAGTGTAGCAGTCAGACTGACTCGTACTCATTCAAGTGCTCAATAAGTCGGCAGTGAGATAAAGCAAACTTTAGAATCCCGGAGATTGAAAAGAAGTTCTTACAACAACCACCGGAATAACTCAGACTCACCCTCTTTAAGCCCTGCAGCATGTGTTGTGCACGGTACCCGTAATTGTGAAACACAGTGCGTAGTCTGGCTCCCTCTCTACTGCAATCGAGCTGGGCAAAACATGGTGACATTAGTGTCCCGCAAGCAACCATGAAGGCACGTGCAGTATGACACATTTCGGCTCCGAAACTTAGAAGCTATGTCACAACTTCCTCTGAACATCGTGAGATGAATCAAAATCTTGTACACAAAGAGATGCTCATGTTGGAACTAGAACTCAAGCACCATTACGAAATGAACAGAATATCAAAAAAAAAAAGCTTACCTGTCATCGCCTTGAGACGTGTGTGCTTGCTTTCGTTGCCTGGAGTACATCGTAGAGGCTGCCAAGAATAGTTACATGTTCTCGTCGTTCTTCTTCATCAACCATAACTGCAGGTACACGTGTCCGTGCTCTCTTCGCCGAATCTTATCAGGATGTAGCAAAAGCGTCCACCCAACTTTAACCAGGCATCATGGTTGATGGTGCGTCTTGTGCCAACACTAACCCCCGTATTCTAGAACGTCCCTTCACTGAACGCTTCACCCTTCCACTTCAAAAAAGCCGATGGGAGCACCGTATCTCGGCATGGCAAGTCACTGCATATCAGCGATAATCTGCTGCGATCCTTGACTAGCGCAGCGTCATTTTCAGCGAGCAGCGGGCGAAGTGCTCAACTCGATCAAGTGAAGGGTGGAAATCGAGTCGAGGAGACCCGTTTCTGAATACGGGGGTAAAGCACGTTGTCAAGCATCGCATGACGCATGCGCGTCTTTGCATGCTTCGTGCATTGAAAGATGGCCAAGTAATTCTCTCTCTCTCTTTCACACAGTGCATAATCTTTTATAGTAGGGAGTTTTAGAATAGCGCACCGCGAGCCCTTGCGGTGCGGTCAGCGGCCACTGCGCATGCGTTTGCAATGCGCGTCAGCGTTCGCGTTTGCGGGTCGCACGCAAAAAAATCCGAAATTGCGTGTGTCAGCCCGCGAGTGTCCCGCAAGCGCTGGTTTCGAGGCTACGGTGTCGCTGTGAATCGTGCGTTGCGATTCGCAGCAGGGCAAACGCTATTCTAAAACTCATATGGCGCCCGCTACGCCCGCAGCGCTTGCAAACGGTATTCTAAAGCTCTCTACTTATTTGCATATTCTCGTGAGAAGAAATGCGCGCGAAAGAAGTGTCAGTAAACAATGGGCGGACAAACGTTCGATGCTCGTCACGTAGCCGTCTTGCCAATACACCGCCTGTAAATGAGCGGAAGTGATCATAGCGTCACTTCCGCTAGGGTAACACTAAAACGGCCTCGGAAATTCCTTATACTGATTCCTCCCACTAGCGGTGGCGAAACCACTGTAAACATTGATAACGCAGGGGATAATTTGAGTATATGCGCTTTATGAGCTCGTTGGAAAATGCAGAGCATCACGCTCTGTTGTAAGAATAAAAAAAGATAACTTCGTGACAAAGATTTCTTGAGGCACGAGCATGCAAAGAAGGCAGCGCGTGCGCCGGATTGTGTCTCGACAGCGTGCGTTATTCCTCCACGTGGTGCACCGAACGGTGATGCTCAATCCAATGTCTGTCCGCGGCTTTCAAACCATGGCTACAAGGGGCTCAAGTTGACTGAGGTACATGACTGACAAAGAAAAGCTGCCACAATATTTCGTTATTCGTAGGGGGAAAGCACTGGCAATCATACCAGGCATTCATGGTTCGAGACTAATGCCAGGTGAGATTTCTTGTAAAAAAAATTTTCCACTTATTCATACGTCTTCGAAGTTTCCCCAAAGTGCCCCCTTACAACAAACAACGAGTGTGGCCCCTAAAGAAACAGCTGTGCAGACTTAAACGAGGTAAAGCTGGTGACCACTGCACAGTGATTCAAGAAACAAGAAATTCGAACCCGACTCAAGGGAACGCATTGTGAGCTTCTTGCACAACACTGTACGACAGTTTACTGTGGATAAAATTCGAGCTACTAGACGGGCCAATCTCTAAATTCATCGCTAATTTGGTTTATCTGGGAATGTAAGAGCGCTCACATGCATGCTTACGAGTTTTGTGGTGCGTTACGCCAGCTGCAGAAGCAGATCTTACTGCATATGACAACATCGTTTTTTTTGTAAACGAAGGACAGCACAGTCTGTCTTGGCGTTACAGGGGGGACGATGCTTTGGAACGACACAAATGTCACGGGTTCGATGCCCGTCGTGGCAGTCACATTTCTATGGGACCGAAACGCTAAAGGCCAATGGACTGTGCGCTTAACCTAAGGCAATTCAACAGACCGTCAAAATTTCTGCACCCTACCACTAAGGCCTGCCTCACCATATGTCAAATTCTAGGTAAGTAAAAACTTTATGAATGGCTGCAAGTTTCTTCCAGAACTCATCTGTAATCATCTTACGAAGGCTCCGATGGAGGCGGAAATGTTGTAGGCCCGTGTGCTCAGATTTGGGTCCACGTTAAAGAACCCCAGGTGGTCGAAATTTCCGGAGCCCTACACTACAGCGTCTCTCATAATCATATGGTGGTTTTGGGACGTTAAAAACCCTATATATATCAATCAATCAATCATCTTACGAAAGTGCACAGAGTTGTTGTAGTATTTCAGTTGACTGAAGCAAGTTAGGTAAGTGCATGAAGACGCTTTTGCCAGCGCCATGATGTGAATCCTGTAAAGTCGCATGTGGCAAAACGAGTATACGCAGAATAAATACAAAGTGCTTCCATCGTCATGGGCGTAGATGGTGTTTCTATTATAAGGCTGGTGTGACAGCACATATTATAAAATGAGAGAAAGATAGCGAAGTTACCGGAATGGTAGTATCCAGTTCGCTACTCTACAATAAGGGTATAGGAAACAAATACAAGAAAAGCAGAGAGGTAAGCAGACGTGCGGAAAAAAAGAAAAAATAAACAAACGAAAGGTGTACAGAGGCAATACTATTGCTTATTCAGTAAGACTGCCCCAAAACAAAGTTCAATAACACGTTAATTGGTTTCTGTCATCAAGACAGTTTGGGTCGGTATATCGGAGGGCCGCTCAATGACACCGTAGTAGAGATCTTAGGAAATTTCGACCACCTGCGGGTTGTTTAACATGCACCCGATTCTGAGCATACGGGCCTACAGCATTTTCGCCTCCTTCAAAATTGCAGCGGTCGAGCCGGCATTCGGTCCCGTGACAAGCGTGTTAGCAGCCGAGCACCTTAGCCACAAGACCACCACGGCGAGGCTGTGGAACGTAATTGGAAATACATTGAAGCACACGGCTTCCTACTGCCTTTCGCGTGCAGCAGACAACACGTGCTAGGTAGCCTGACGCAATGCGTGCAATGGCACAGTTTTCGCAGCCCAGCCGCACCGTGCATTAGCAAAAGTTCTTGCTGCCACCGATGCTGTGCTGCCGTTTAACAGCCCTATAGAAGCTTTGAGAGCTACGCGCTTTCGTAAAGTTGCTCCGTGTTATTCCCTAAAAGGTTGGAACAGCACGTGCGCACTTCGCTAAAACTTAGCACGATATCGCGAAAGGGTCAACCAACGTCAAGCAAGTGTCAGTTTAGTAGTGCATTTTGTGCCGAAACTAGGTTACGTTGTCGATACATCTAACAGCGCAGGCGCGTCTTTTCATGCCTCGTGAATTGGAGTACCACCACATAACACTCTTTCTCTTTCACCAAAAGTTTGCAATGCGTTTTTGTTAATACTTCTAGCAGCGTTCTTGTGGCACCTAGTCGAGCGCAAAAGAGCTCCCAAAATCATAGGCAGACAGTTCTCGAGGCTTGCCTTGCAGTCATCTTGCTAATACGGGACCAGCAGAAAAGCGGAAGTTACCATAGTGTCACTTCTTCCATAGTGAATTTAATAAGCCCTAAAAAAACTCCTTACTGATTGGCTCGAAACTAGTGGCGGAAATGTCACTGTAAACGGAGATATCGCAGGCGATAACTTGATTATAGTAGCCATGTGAGCATGTTGAAAATGCAGAGTATTACGTTTTGTGATAGTAATAGAGAAAGATACCCTCACAATAGTGATTTTCTAAGACATGGAACATACAAAGAAGTGCTTGCGCCATGTCATGTCTTGGCGCAACGCCTCTGATTCGGCACAGGGTGCACCAGTGCAGTTTTGATCGGTCGATGTCTGCCCGCGCATTAAGAACCGTGACCAGCGTCTTCAACGAACCCAAGTTGAAGAAAGGACATGGCCGATGAAGAGAAACTGCCACGGTATTCCGCAATCGGCAGCGGCAGCCAGTCGCAAAACACACATTCGGCGCCGCCTGTCAAGACTATGCCAGGTGAGGTTCTTGTGAAAACATTTGATTTATTCATACGTCCCCAAAGTATCTCCGAAGTGGTCACCTAAAACAACGGGCACCGCCGACAAAGAACAGCTGCGGGCGATATTTAAGAATGCTAGTGGTAGCCACAAGATGGCCCAGGAAACAAAAAAGGCAAGCTCGACTCAAGATAACGCATGGTGAGCTTCTTTTCGAACACTTGCAATTTTTAATGCACACAAACGCTGGCTACAACGCGCCTGTCTCTGAAGGCCTCGCTCTTCCGTTTCTCTGAGAATCAGCGGGCACCTATTTTTGGCCTTACGACGCCACTGAAGCGAATCGAGCGCCGTAATAATATACTGCAGAGATGAAGAGGACTCCGCAATACTTGGTCTAAGACAAAAAGAAATGTCCGGTTGTCAACTCGACAGTCCCCTGCGCTATGCCAAAGAATCCTATATGCGGCGATCCACCGCCATATTGCACACTGTGTGTTTAAAGATTTTGAATACTTTTGTAACAGAATCGAAAGTTGGGCTAGTTTGATATGCATGGTATAACTATCAGTTAAAGCGCACGAAAAACAGGCATGAAGAGAGGACAGGCGCTTCATAAGCGCCTGTCCTCTCTTCATGTCTGTTTTTCGTGCGCTTTAACTGATAGTTATACCAAACAATACTTTTGTATTCAGCAGTCGCGAAAGTGGACTACGGCTGAGAGAAACATCAGAACCAGAAATACCATGTCTTATGACGTCAGCCTACAGCAGTGACACAGCATAACCGAGCACAAGCACTGAAGCAGTTGTGCAGCACGGTGTGGGGTGAGCGCCGAGCTATTCCGCACTCCGTTCGATGAAGCCGCACGTGTGATCAGTGACCATTGCATACATAGCAGTGATTGTTAAGCCTCGTCCTCTTTTTACGTATTCCGCAGTATTGAATGGTTGATCTAACATTAGATGGTGCTTATATGTATCACTGACCTGTTGTCGGGCAGGATTAGGTAACGTGTTAGAAAAGAAACCAAAAAAAAATCTATCTTCCCTCCTGAACAAGTAAGCAGTTTTCCCATACAAATTTTAGTTTGACAAACATTCCACCAAATCTGATCCCTTTTACAACACAATTTTACATATCCCCTACGATTTATGCGTGGTAATGTTTTGGCCACTCAGATACTGGGTAGCCTTATGTTAGCCAGACTGACGATTTAACAAGATTGCCATGGTTCAAGATATACTGCGTAAACATGACATTTACTCAGAAGTTGTTAATTCAGAGCGTACCAAGTGCAATGTTCCCTTGAAAAATGGCGGGCCCTCATTCGCAAAATAGCCGTCTGAAATTTACTACTACGGGAAAAAATAATCCCAATAGCTGTTTGCAGAGTGACGGGGGTACAACCATTCTGCCAAAGTTTCGCAAGTTCGCGTATATTGAATGGAGACATAATCAATTAGGGCTGAAATGGTGGTACGGTTTCATGCAAGAGACAGGACACTGCGCTAAAGATAGACTTATCAATTACATCCCGAAAAAGAATTTCACAAGCCACGTACGAGGCAGCCCTACTCGGGAAAAAAATACCTTCAACAACTCCTTCCCCTTCCCCATTAACGCCGCTTTTTCTTCTGCACTCTTCACATACCTACACAACTTACTATTAACGAAACAGTTAAATGCGCAGATTTCCTTTTTAGGCATGCGCATATTTATTGCTCAAAGCCAGCAGCTGAGCGCTCACGCTACGATCAACCACTTTTCAGATACAAAAAGGCTCATCTGCAGAGGCCAATTTTTGAGTTTTTTTTGTATAGAAAAGCAAGAGTTCACTGTGCGAGTGCTCCGTCGCTCTCTCCTGGAAATAAATATTCTGCATACCTAGAAATCTATCTAGTTATGCACTATATGAAGTTGAATGTCTTGATATGTAAAGCCCACCCACTATCCGAGCTGTGTAGTTGAGATGAGCACGGGGCCGACACGATATATTTAGAAATAAAAATTGGGAGCCGTATCATGGAGGATGTGCGACAAACGACTTCGCTAGTGCCAAATAAAGACGAAACGGCTGCAAGAAGGTAAGGGAGCCTGTTCTATTTATGGTATAGCCTGCTCTACTACCCCAGTACAACTCCGGGTAGCTTTCTAGAGTGCTGCAATGGAGTATAGCGCTTGGACACTACCCACAGCTCTCGACTATTGTACCTATAAGTTACAAAGGGAGAGGCCATGACATTGTCATCCTATGTGGTTATAAAGCGTTTTTAAACAATGCAAATCATGCAGCCCTATGATAATTAAAGTATATCCTGTATGTTTTGGTCATGATACATATGCACTGTTAAGCATTTACATTCTAAGGAAGCTTTATCGTTTTTCCCTGTAAACAACTTAGTTCATAATTTACAGCAAAGCCCATGGGGAAATGCATAGATGTATTGGCATCGATGAAGCTCAGTTGCTAATGCATTTTGTACTCTATAGTTTCACATAGGCGTGGATGTAGTGGATTTGCCTTTGGTGTTAGTGCCTTGTCTCCTTTTCTACCATGGTTTCATGACTATGTTATCATTGGCACTGCGTCACTCAAGATTAAAGTGTTTTGTGCCTCCAGGAGTCCTGATACCAACTCCTCTGCAGATATCAAAGCTGCAAACGACCAGGAGCCAGGCACAGCTATCGCCTGTGGTAAGTGCGGGAGCATTTTCCGTTGACCCACCTTAAATGGCACCGAAGAACCTCACTTGAGTGTTATCCCTTATTCCTTAAATTTAGGTGATGATCATTAGGGGGAGGCGCATCTGTACATTTGCAATTTATACAGTTTTGGGACACTATGATAGCACCAGAATATCTTTCTGTCCTAACCTAAAACAATTTTAGTACAAAATACCAAGAATTTCATATCTTCTGAGCGAAATCGCTTGAGAAAAATAGGCGTCTTTCTCATTGTGTTTCTGACTCTCGTTTAATATAAAAAACGTGAGCATTTCAATAAATTTTGTCGGATATTTGGGTAACGCTGCAACGCCAAGCATTGTCTCTTAAGCAGAAGCAATGAGCCCTTAACTATGTAACAGTACGTGTCGAATAATATTAGTGGGATATAAACATTTCTCGTGGTGCGTACCTGTTTCTGATCAACTATGACGGCGGCAAGGAACGCCCAGAAGCCAACACTGCGAAGGCCACCTGAGTTGACAAGCCGATAACGTAGGGTTCTTTCGGCTAGTCAAAACACAGTTTTCCTGATGTTTATGTAATCATTGGAAGGGCCTATTGCACGCTTAATCGAAGAATATTTGCACTATAGTATGACAAAAAGTGGAAAAAAGAAGGCTGAATGACAGGTTGAACAAATCAACGGGATGTTGCAGAGGATACTAAAAATGCTATGCTGCATGAGCTTCAGTAGCTCCAGCTCGATCGATTCGAAGGCTACGCTTTCTGCTTTCTTGCTGCATACTTCGCAATTTGAAAAAGACATTCATCGAGTTGGTGGCATTGTCGTTGGGTTCCTTTATGTCAATGTCTTCTCTTTGGGAAAGTCTCGCTTTAACGATTTCTTTCTATTCATTGCTACAGCCACGTGAAACAGTGTCACAGAGTGAACAGGAGCTTTTCATTTCAGAATGTACACAGACGTCTGACAACAAGACCATTTTGCTGCTTTCGACGTCCAGTAGCATTGCTTGCGATGACACAGTCCCCAGCACAAGCTGTGCAGACCAGGCAGGTGTGTCCGCGGGAAACAGCGCAAGGTAAGAGCAGTGTGTGAAATGCTGTCATCATTGATGATTCTGCACTGAAAGGAAACGCGTCTAGTATCTTTGGTTTAAATATGGTTCTGCCGAAGAACTCGTCTGTACACTAAGTTGGGGCGGAGATAGCTCCCAGCAAGAACAGAGCAGGATGACGACAAGCCTGAGGTACGCTTTTGCACGTCAGGGCCGAAGATCTGTCCCGCGTGTGGTCATGTCTGGTCTCGATTGGCCCCCATGGTCTTGCTGAAGGCTTTGGTACACCGCCAGCCCTGAACATGCAGACATATATTTAGCCGACAACGCCACATCAGCGACAATTTTCTACATAACGTGTCCAAAGTAAAAGCGTGAGCTTCTAAGATCGTGTACATTCACGGGAAACGTTTAAAAATTATCATGATGTTACGAGTACCTTACGTATTATATTATCTACGTTGGATCGTGCTCGGCGAACAAGATGGCAACAGTTCATCAACAACTAACAAGTGACGTCGTCTTTCATTTTCATGCAGCAAGGTTGTGCCGGCTGTTGTGTATCCTAACCCCCCGGCGGTAAAAGCACCGTCTCGGTGCTTGAGCAACTCGGATGCGGTAGAAGGAGGGTGATAAGGCTTTTGAGTCGATCTATGTGCACGATTTCGCTCGAAGCTGACGATGATGACGTTGGATCGGCTGGAACGATCTCGTATGTAATGTCAGTCACCTGGCGAATGACGCGGTATGGTCCAGTGTAGCCTGACAGCCGTTTTTTAGAAAGACCTACATGCCGAGTGCGGGACCAGAGAAGGACAAGGGAATCCAGTGGAAATTGCACGTTTCGATGATGGAAATCGTATAGCTGTCTTTAGTGCTCCTGTGAGGCCTGCAGACAGCTGCGGGCGAGTTGGCGTGCGGGGTCGGCTCGCGCGATGACTTTGCCGACATACTCGGTGACCGAGGGCAACAAGGAGTCAAATGGTAGGGCGGGTTCTCAGCCATATCGAAGATAGAATGGCGAATAGCCGGCAGTGTCGTGACGTGACGAATTATATGCGAACGTCACAATGGCAAATAAACGTCTCAGTCTGGTGGTCGGCCGGTACGTATTTAGAAAGCATGTCGGCTATGGTGCGTTTGAGGCGCTCCGTAGACCGTTCGTTTCCGTATTGTACGAAGTGGCAAAACTTGCGCTTGGCAGAGCAAGAGCGCAGGATTTCATTAACGACACCTGATAGGAAGGTCCGGCACCGGTCAGTGAGAAGTTGGCGTGGAGCTCCGTGTACTAAAATATTATCATATACCAGAAAGTCCGCCACATCGGTTGCGCAACTCGTCGGAAGTGCTCGTGTGATAGCGTACCGTGTTGCATAGCCAGTGGCGACAGCAATCCATTCGTTGCCTGAGCTGGAGATCGGGAATGGACCAAGCAACTCGAAAAAAAGGTCAGTAGGAATGTCGATCGGCTGAAGGAATCCACCTGGTGGCTTTTTGCGGGGCTGGCAGTTGAAGTAGCCGAAGAGTCCCCGGTGTGGCGACTGCTGCGCGTCTCCATCGAGGTACGGGAGTCATCCACCTCCACCAATAATGCTACGAGTAACTTACTTATTAAATTATATACGATGGACCATGCTCGGCGAACAAAATGGCGACAGTTCATCAACAACCAGCAAGCGACGTCGCCAGTCTCTTTCATGCAGCAAGGATGTGCCGGCTGTTGTGAATCAATATTATTCTCTGAACTGTGCTGAATAACGAATTCATAAGGGACTAAACTGATGCAGTGTACCACTATTGATAGGGCTTGGTGAACAAAATGGCATATTTACCGCATTTTTTTTCGCAACGGTACCAATATTTTCCTGGCAACTAAATATTCTTTCTGTAAGTACACTTAATGGGAATCTCGCTTTTGTGGCTCCTTCCTTCTACTTATTATATTTGTACGTACTAAGTTCACCTGCTGTGCCAAAACTTTGGAGTGGCTAAGTCTACGTAAGCCTTGCCGTGATTCACATCCAGAGATTGTCCAAGGAGCGTTTTAGAGATACCGGAAATCGGTAGAAATTTGCAACCTCACAACAGATACACGGAGTATCACTAGCTCCAAAACATTCTTCGTTGTGTAGTGCGGAAACTTGTCTTCAATGCGGGGCAAGCATACACTTTGATTCCCTCTGTCATCATTCTCATCATCATCATATGCCTCATATACCAAACAAAAGAATCTGAAATTAGCTGCAAGCTCAAAATTCAGCTGACTGAAGATAAAAACCGCTATTATAGTGAGTCTCTCCCAAGGTTTATAGCCACAATCCCTGACAAATTTTGGCAGACAATCAGTCCAACATCTTCTGTCTGTGACGTGTTCGATATTGACGGTGTGCGAGTAAACGATGAATCTATTATTTCTGATGCATTTAACAAGCACTTTAAATCTGCTTTGTACAAGACAATGGTTCACTTCCGATATTTGAAGCGAAGTTTCCCCCCGTGTCGGACGTAGTGATAAGTGAAGAAGGTATATTTAATATGCTTTTAAAGCTTGATGTAAAAAAGTCGCCAGCACCAGACAATATCCCGAACATGTTCTTACAGCGTTACGCAGACTGGACTTCAAAATATTTACATGTCTTGTTTTCGAGATCTTTACATGAGGGAGAATTGCCGAGTGACTGGAGAACCACCAGAGTGAAGTCATTACATAAGACAGGACCCAAGCATATGATTAGTGACTACCGTCCCATTTCTTTAACATCAACTTGCTGCAAATTACTAGAACACATTATACACTATCACATATCTGAATTTCTGGAAACACATAGTGTACTAACCAACTTTCAACATGGGTTCCGGAAGGGATACTCTACCTGCACCCAGCTGGTACAGACAGTGCATGACTTTGCTATCTCTATTAATAACGGCAATCAAACCGACGCCATTTTCATGGATTTCTCCCAAGTCTTTGATAAAGTTTCACACCAAAAATTGCTTTTCAAATTAGACAAAATTTTCTGGAACAACCAATTACCTAAATGGATCTTGGCATACCTATCATACCGGGAACAGTTTGTTAATTTTAAAAACAGCAGCTCCTGTAGGCTAACGGTTAGCTCTGGCGTTCCCCAGGGTTCGGTGCTTGGTCCCATCCTCTTTCTGGTATATATTAATGATATAGTTGACAATATTCCTGGGAAATAAAAGTTTTTGCAGATGATTGCGTAATTTACTCTGAAATAAGCAGCATGTCAGATCCATTTCTTCTAAACGATGCCCTTCAAAAAGTTATCACGTGGTGTGACCAATGGCAGATGGCTGTAAACTTCGATAAAACTGTAGTCATGAGAATTACCCAGAAAAAGAATCCTTTTGTCTTTAATTACTCTGTGAACGCAATCACTCTTAGAGAAGTAACTCAATATAAGTACCTCGGTTTATGGATAACTAATAATCTTAATTGGAATAAGCACATTGATTTTGTGATTGCTGCCGCGAATAGAAAGCTTTTCTTTCTTAGACGAGCGCTGAAACTTTTCACTCCTAATGTTCGTTTACTTGCGTACAAATCAGTAGTTCGACCAGCATTAGAATATTGCGTCATTATCTGGGATCCATACAGGAAGACAAACATCAGCAGGCTGGAAAACGTACAAAATAAGGCTGCGCGCTACATATTTAACAAATTTGGGCGCACTTCAGTAACTGAACTTCTACGACGAGCCGACTTACCGTCGTTAGCACACAGTAATCTTTTATCGCGACTGAAGTGTTTCTATCAAATAATCAAGGGGCATTATAAAATAGATTTTTCAGATGTGATTTCATTTTCAGCGGGGTACGCGACCAGACAAAGACACCACCTAACAGTCACCCCCCATCGCACACGTACTAACTGTTATAGGTATTCCTTCTTTCCCAGAGCTATTTCCGATTGGAATAAACATCAGAATTCACAAGTTCTACAGCCTTCTCTAAGTTTGTTTGAGTCCCACCTTAATTAGCATTGTATACCAATCTTCTGTTGTTGTTTTTTTAACAACTTTTTGTACCCGAGAAGAAGAGCCATTTCATCTGTGTTGAATTGTACAGTTGTTGTAAACCATGTATCCTTTTTATGCCCTGTAACCCACCTGCTAAAATCCCTATCAGGGATTGCAGTATTTATAAATAATAAATAAATCATCATCAGCAACAGCAGCCTGACTACGTCCACTGCAGGATAAAGGCCTCTCTTATGTATTGTCAGCCAACTCAGTCCTGTGCTTGCTGCTGCCATTTTATACCCGCAAACTTCTTAATCTCATCTGCCTATATAACTTTCTGTCTCCCCCTAACCCACTTGCCTTCTCTAGGAATCCAGTCAGTTACCCTTAACGACCAGCGGTTATCCTGTCTACGCGCTACATGCCCGGCCCATGTCCATTTCTTCTTCTTGATTTCAGCTGTGATATCCTTAACCCCCGTTTGTTCCCTAATCCACTCTGCTCTCTTCTTCTCTCTTAAGGTTACACCTACCATTTTTCTTTCCATTTCTCGCTGCATTGTCCTCAATTACCTCACCAAAATACGTTCAGGGGTGAAGGTCCTGAAGGGAGTATGGTTGGGTTAATGGTACATGTCAGTTTCAGCGTAGTAGGTAAAAAACAGTGGGAACCATTCCCATAAAAGTTTACGTGTTCACAAAAAAAATGCTTTTTGATACCAAGTGACACTTTTTTGCGCCTAGGGTGCAATCGTTCCCAAGGCCCCTCTCTCAATTTTTAGTGGGGGTTCACTAATTCAATGCACTTGTACTCTGCAATGCCTGAAAGGAATGTAATCTAATGATATACAGCCGTGTTGTTGTATACTCGCAAGGACTGGGAAGTTACATGTGAAATTAAAAAAATATTACTTTTCATAGAATTTTTCTGAAAAAAATCGGCAGATCCCATGTACCTGGGAATCTACGTTATGCGAAGCATGCTGAGGGAAGGTGACCGTGTTAGCAAATTCTTTGTTGAGCGACACGTCATAAAATGAAGCTAGATATATGTACAAACGTTGCACGCGCCGACTTATGTTGAAGAGTTGCAGATGTTCATATAAATAGTTGTTTGCGCTTGCTCAACGATGCCAACTGGAACATGCGTATTAGAAACACCAGAAGGTGATATGTAGCGCTGATTCTCACGAGTATGCTGGGCCTAGACACTGCTACATTGATCGACTACAGCGCGTGGCAAATTAAGTCAATTTACAGACAGACAGACAGACAGACAGACAGATAGACAGACAGACAGACAGACAGACAGACAGACAGACAGACAGACAGACAGACAGATACACAGACAGACACACAGACAGACAGACAGACAGACAGACAGACAGACAGACAGACAGACAGACAGACAGACAGACCGACACGCTCAAAGTCGTTGAAGTTCGCTAAGAAATGCTTCGACATTAAAATCAACTTGCTGCATGCACAAGCCCCCACAGATTACATGTTGTGTAATCTTTTACAGCTTCACTTAGGCGTAATCAGCAATTCAGTTCAGATCATTTCTAACTTGTATCTCACGCATGCCAAGTTTAATAGAAAGCGATGCAATACTTTTCGAGAGAATATACATTGAAGTTGAAAAAAATTTACAAAGAACGCAATTTGAGAAATGTTTTATATGCGCATACTGCTTACGTTAGGGGGCGCTTGGTGCACTTCGGTGCTAGAGTAATACCCCTGTCACACGGGCACCCGCGAAGACCGTTTAACTCTCTCGTCCTTACGACAACGAAGATACGGTCCATGTCACACGGCCACCCTTACGCAAACGAAGGTAAACGGAGCCTTTCGCAAAGGTCGTTCAACGATCTCCCTTCGCAGCGAAACGAGGTACTCTCGTCCCCAGCAGTCTAGAGGTCAGAGAAAAATTTCGAGCACTAAGGGGCCGCAGTGAAAGAATAATACATTTTGGCAATATTAAACGTTCTTTCGTTGTAGTACTCATTCACAACGCGTGTTTGTTTACATATATTTACGCCCGCCAGAGTTCACTTACTTTCAACACCGATGCCCTACACACTGTGCCTCACGACTAGGGCCGACCGGCGCCAGCTGATCAACGTCATTACCCGCGCAATATGGTACCACTTCCTCACGTCGTCCGCTGAGTCACTAATGGCTGAAGAACACAAAATGTGCGCTCACGAGGCAAGGAAGCATAAGAACTTTCATACCGAGCATGTATACCGGCAACAAAATAACTAAAAGCACAATGTGGCCAGCGTCACTAACAGCGTTGCTACATTTAGAAATTGCGTTTTTATTTGAAATTATTTTCAATGATTTGTTAGTTGCATACTTACTTAATAGTGCTTTTTTGTAAAAACCGCATAACAAGGATTCACAAAAAAATCAATAGAGATGAAATTGGAATGCTTTTCCGAAAATCAAACAGCGCCAGCTGAGCCCCCTCACGGCAACTGTTGCAACCTTGTCATTGCCGCGTGACACTGCCACAACTCCTTCTCCGTCGAACCCCCTAGGGGAGATTTACGTTGAAGGTGTTCAACGGAGTTTGGTGGTGGCCGTGTGACAGGGGTTTAACAGTCTTTACAGTCTGCTGGAAGACAGCAAGTAAAACTGTACGTCTTACCTCTTTTTTTTTAGCTGTAACGAGGGCTTCGAATCTCGACATGTGGTGTGCAGGGTGTAGTGAAATGTAGTGTTATCGGACAACGCAGATCCGCTCAGTTTCCCTCAGCTTCAAAGCATATCGCCCATCCTTGACGAGTCTTCCGGTTCCTTGAAACGCTGATCGTTACCAGCTGTTGCAAAACCGATTGCAAATTTGTGGTCCATGTTTTATAGGATTTATCAATCGCAGCAATTGACAGTTCATCTTCCGAGGCTTCGGATTAGATGTGAGCAACGTAAAAAGACATCATTTGACATTGTAAATATATGACGTCATGCATGACGTCAATGTATGACGCCATGACGCTATCTTGCGGCAATTTTAGATGTAATCATGGCGAGTACCCTAGGTTACATGATGACGTCATGAGACGAAGTTGTTTCGTCGAGGTCGGAGTGATCATGGAGGCATTCCTCTCATTGGGTAGCGCGAGAGGATCAATATTCCGACTGCGAACAAAACATGTATTCCGCGTTCGAGTCACCTTACGCGAAGGCGTAAAGGATCCTGTGAGTTTTTTCTGAAACACTCACCGCAGCGGGGATATGCTACCAACGCCTCGTAGAATCACCCCGCTCCCGCCACTAGCTGTTGGCGCCTGCTCCTTGAATGTTAATTTCAAGGGCAGATTTCAGCTTAACGCCACCAATTAAAGGACACAAATCAAAACGGAAGGCGACCTATGGATCACTCATAGGTCTGTGAACTCGCTCATGGGTCGATTCTCTTCGACTCACTCATACTCGGATCAAGCCGCGAGTAAGCCCGAGTGAGACCAAAGCGTCAGATATCTTTCGTGAGTGAATCTGAGCGAGATTTATTTTCTTTTCGACCTTTAATCCTGCCTATACCCTGTTCAGCATTACTATCGGTCTTGTCTGGACTCGCGAAGCAGTGTCATTCATGCATCATTCAAAAATTATCGATAGAGGCTCGAATCGAGTAGAGGGGTGTCTTGATCTCCCCCCCGCCAACACTACTGGGGAAGTTCTCCACAAATATATCTAACCTTGCCCTCTCTTCCAGGGAAAATGACACACTACTAGCTCACTCGTAATCGAAGGTACTGTATCAATCGATGTCAAGAATAGCACCGATTACACGAGATATTGGTGGTAAACTGCATACAAACCAGTTTTCAAGAAGGTAATTCATGACTAACAAGCTCATGAGTCGACTCACTCGCACTCATTTGGACTCAGGCCAAGCCGTGAGTCTGAGTGAGTTCGGGTGAGTAACGTTTTGGTGAGTATCAGTTCCATAGAATTCAGTTGAAGAAACTTTTCGTGAGTGTTAGACCGAGCGACTCTGTCTCGGAAAAAAATTTTGTGAGTGCGAGTCCGAGTGAGTTCCACGAGGCTTATCGACCTCTGGCAGACCTACAGAATTTTTTTATTTATTTATTTATACAACAATACTGCAGACCCTATTTGGGTACAAGCAGGAGGGCAAATACATGATTATATATATATATATATATATATATATATATATATATATATATATATATATATATATATATATAGTATATACATGAACAGCAATCACAAAAAAAATAAAAGGAAAAAGTCACAACTAAGTAAGATGTACACTGAAGAAATACGAAAAACATAATCAATGAAAACAACGTCAGAAAGAAATAACAGAAATAAGAACGCATTGCATGTGCATAAACATTTGCCTATACCCCCGCAAGACACTTGAAATACAAGAAAAAAGAATTGAAATACAAAAAAGGAACACTAAAAATAAGAAATGAAAGATTAATCAACATGACAATGGCGAAACATCAAGACGATATATGTTCAATGGAATCTGCGCTTATTAGTTGCTTTATACATTTAATGAATTTGCTTTATTCATTTAAGTGCGGCGATCCACGCTTGCGTACTTTCTATCTCGTACTTGTCCGGAAACTCGTACACTTTCGCAGGTAGATGCCGTGCTGTAGTACAGCGATACTTCGAATCCTTCTCTGGTGAGATCATCTGTGCGTACCGGCTTAAAGCCGGTACGCACAGATGATCTCACCACAGAAGGATTGGCCACCCTGGTGCAGTATCTGGCCACCCCCTCCCGTAGGCATTCGTCAATTAACTCACGGCCCTCAGTCCCCACCAGCTGCGGAGCAACTGACCACGACGGCGGTCAGATCTGCAAAGCAGCAGAGGGTGCTAGGAATCTCTGGATACGGACAGGCCACCATTGGAACTTGAACTTAGCAACGTTTAACGTTAGAACTTTATCTAGTGAGGGAAGTCTAGCTGTATTATTCGAGGAGCTAGAAGGCAATAAATGGGATATAATAGGGCTGAGTGAGGTTAGGAGGACAGAGGAGGCCTATACTGTGCTACAGAATGGGCACGTCATTTGCTATTGGGGCTTGGCAGACAGAAGAGAACTGGGAGTAGGGTTCCTAATTCACAGAAACATAGCTGGCAACATAGAGGATTATTATAGCATTAATGAAAGGGTGGTAGGCATTGTAATTAAACTGAATAAAAGATACAAAATGAAGGTAGTACAGGCTTACGCGCCTACATCCAGCCATAATGACGCTTCAGTTGAAAGCTTCTATGAAGACGTGGAATTGGCAATGAGTAAGGTGAAAACACAGTATACTATAGTAATGGGCGACTTTAATGCAAAGGTAGGGAAGAAGCAGGCCGGAGACCAGGCAGTAGGAGATTATGGCATCGGCACTAGAAACGCCAGAGGAGAGCTACTAGTAGAATTCGCAGAACGCAATAATCTGCGTATTTTGAATACCTTCTACCGAAAACGAGAAAACCGCAAGTGGACATGGAGGAGCCCTAATGGCGTAAATAAGAACGAAATAGACTTTATAATGACTGCACACCCAGGAGTCGTGCAGGATGTGGAAGTGGTTGGCAAGGTAAGATGCAGTGACCATAGAATGGTACGGGCTCGAATCCGCCTAGACTTGAAAAAGGAACGACAGAAACTGATACGCAAGAAGCCAATCAATGAGCTAGCACTGAGAGGGAAAGTACAGGAATTCAGAGTGTCACTGCAGAACAGGTACTCTGCTCTTAGCGAGGAAACCAACCTTAGCGTAGATACAATGAATGATAATCTGACGAGTATCATCACGGAGTGTGCAGTGGAAGTAGGAGGCAGGGTAGCTGGACAGGACACCAGCAAGCTTTCCCAGGAAACGAAGAACCTAATTAAGAAGCGTCAAATCATGAAAGTGTCAAGTACAACAGACAAAATAGAACTGGCAGAGCTTTCGAAGTTGATTAATAGACGTAAAATATGCGATGTAAGAAGGTATAACATGGAGAGAATTGAGCACGCTCTGAAAAACGGAGGAAGCGTCAAAGCAGTGAAGAGGAAACTTGGGATAGGCAAAAGGCGGATGTATGCACTAAGGGACAAAGAAGGCAAAATAACTACCAATATGGATAGGATAGTTAAAATAGCGGAGGAGTTTTACAGAGATCTGTACAGTAGCCGAGACAACCACGACCTTAATACTATAAGAACTAGCAGTAACCCAGACGACACCCCACCGGTAATGATAGAAGAAGTCAGAAAAGCTTTAGAGAGCATGCACAGAGGCAAAGCTGCTGGTGAGGATCGGGTAACATCAGATCTGCTGAAAGATGGAGGACAGATTGTGTTAGAAAAACTAGCCACTCTATTTACGAGGTGTCTCCTGACGGGAAAAGTACCAGAGTCTTGGAAGAACACTAACATCATCTTAATACATAAGAAAGGAGATGACAAGGACTTGAAGAATTACAGGCCGATCAGCTTGCTCTCTGTAGTATACAAGCTATTTACAAAGGTAATTGCTAGCAGAGTAAAGAAAACATTAGAATTCAATCAGCCAAAGGAACAAGCAGGATTTAGAACAGGCTACTCAACAATTGACCAAATTCATACTATCAATCAGGTAATAGAGAAATGCTCAGAGTATAACCAACCACTATACATAGCCTTCATAGATTACGAGAAGGCGTTTGATTCAA
>WOVY01008457.1:0-25328 GCA_013436015.1 Rhipicephalus annulatus | reverse complement strand
ATGTGGCCAGCGATGCCACACGCGAAGCAGAAAAGACGATTGTCTTGGGTACGCCACTCATTAGATGGACAGAACAAGCGAGGTGGGGGCCTGTAAACTGTAGGCGAGGACTGTGGAGGTGGAGCCGATAAGGAGACTGGATGCGGTGGGGGCCATGCGACCGCAGCTGCGTAGCTGAGAGGTGAAGGTGGCGCAGGTGGTGCGTAGCCGGCAGTTGAGAGACGAGATGGTACCGAAGTGCATGGGCAGCGCCGAGGCAGGTAGACGGGGCAGCCGATGGTGCTGGTTGTGCTAGGATGGGCTGATTGGCGACTGCGTCAGTCATGTTGTACGGTGGTCTTTCGGCCAACTTGCGAGAGCGGAGCTCCAGGTCTGCTTAGGAATCTTAGCAGCGTCCACTAAATGTGATGATGTTTATTCAAACAGAGAAGTCGCAACGAGGTCGCAGCGAAAAATGGCCGTACGGAAAGTTTGGCAAAGACGGCATTGGTTCTCACGCAATCAGAGCACGGGATTTTTCGTTCTCTTCCGAAAGCGCATATGCGTTGGTGCGTATGCTCCACTACACCTGGTATAAGCGTCGATGAAAGATACTTTTGCCCACGAATAGCTGCAATTTTCGCTTGTTTTCAGGTGGAGGAAAAGTTTGAATAGCTCGAACCTAGTCATCCACTGGTTTCATACCTTCACTTGTGAGGGGGTGTTCGAAATGCCGATCTCTCATGCACCGAAGAAGCAATTTTCGGATTCATGATAATTTCATATTTGTCCTGACGTGAAAATAGTTACCGTAGATAGGTCACATGTTGTTCAGGCGAAGTGCTAGGATTCACAATGTCGTCGACGTATGCATAGCAGAAATCCATTCCTCGCGTCACCTCATCGATGAACCAGTACAAAGTCTGCGATGCATTTCGCGTCCCTGTAGACATTTCGTTGTATTCGAATAAGTCAAATAGTGTTGTTCTTCTGCTGTTTTGCGATGTGGGCCACTTCGGCTGGAATCGGATGGTAGACATTTTACCAGATCAGTTTTGGTAAGATCGGTGGTGCTGTTTGGTGTTCCCGCAAAATCATGCACATTGGGAATCGCAATGTGATCCGGTTGGGTCACATTATTGAGAGAATGATAATAGCCACATGGGTGCCAGTTACTAGGAATAGACAATGAAACCAAGTGAAGTGGTCATGACCATGGGCGAAAAGATAAACACACAACACACATGCAGTTCTAGCATATGCTTCAAATCCCATCGAGCGATGCTTAGCTTCTCAGGTGGCTATTGGCGAGGACGTAGATGAACTCTTGGTCCTGTTACCATAATGTGATGCGTCACCTGGCATGTTTCGTTCGCAGGAGACGTGATGCGAGGAAAGTCTTTCAAAACGTTTGTGAAGTAGGGGCTGGAATCAGGTACCTCGGGTTTGAAGTAGAGTTGACGTCATCGTTTATATGGTTCGCTGTGATACCATGAATGCTAAAATGCGTTGTAGCACCTAGTAGGGCGGCTGTTTTTTATGTGCATAATAAGACTGAAATGGCAAAGCAAGTCAGCTCCAATGACAGCGTGCACATGCTTCACGTCAGCTACCAACACACTCAACAAAACGTTTCGGCGCAGACCGAAGTTCACTGTAAGAAGGCGCTGGCTGATCGTTGCAATTCTCGACGCTTTCACAGCTTGCAAGTTGTATATTGGTTGGCCTTGTCGATCTGCGCGCTTCACCAGAACCACATTGATTTCAGCATCTCTGTACACCAAAAAGCGCGTATTTGAAAATTCACCCACAACATAAAATAAATGGGATTGAGATTGACCGGATAGTTCAGACAAATTCTTTGGTGTGGTTGACGGGTTCTAGGGTTCAGATGCCGGCTGCTGATCAGATGTAAATCAAACTTTTTTACATGATTTTGATCTTTATCGATGCTTTCGATAGGAGATGATTAGTGGCATCACGTTGGTCCTAGTGCACCAGTCGCACTTGCTGCATGGCTGGTACGTTTCCTTGTGGGCACAAGGTGAGACGCAATAAGTTGCATCATCCCCAAAGTGGCGATAGTACCAGCAGATGCATCTAAAGTCAGAAGACCAAGACGGCGCGTGATTGGGTAAAGTGGAGTGAGGTCATCTTTTTACTCAAATTTTTATTGCTTACAGAGCACGCGCAACCCTCTGGGCTTTTTCGTTTAGCAACTGTAATTCCGTAGTAAAATTCTCAAGCGATATAACGGTAGAAGCTTGGCTTTTTTACGCAGCCCTCAAAAGCATAGATTGCCGGTGTCACCACCTCCATTACCTTGTTAGTGAGAGCTGCCAGGTCATCAAAGGGTAAGTCGGCGGTTGCCGCGAGAACCATGCAAACATTTTCTGGGAGGTGGAGAAACAGTTCGCGGAGGAGAGAGTCTTATACTTTCGACGTCTTCCCTCTCAAGAGTTGACGCATGCCGCGGAGTAGGTGCGATGATTATTGGTCTCCCAGATTTTGCGCTGGTATTGGCTATTGCAGGCGGTTCTCCATGGTGAAGTTGGTGCGGTAGATGAGCTCACGTTTCAACGCGTCGTACGGCTGCTTGGTCTGAAGGGTGACAATAATGTCGTGAACCTCTGCTGATTCGATTGGCGTTATATAGGGCTACAATGAAGTGGGAGAATCTAGTTTCCTGAGGCAAAATATTTCTTGTTTTGAACTGGGCCCCAACTTTCGCGAACCAAAAAGCAGGGTCTGCAGGCCAGAAACAATGAAGCTTGAGGGCAACCGCTGAGACAGCCGGATACTGCGGCGCTTCGTGAGGTCTCTCCGTCTGGGTAGCGTCGGTGGTCGCCATTGCGCTTACCTTTGATGAACAGCTGCAACGCGTGTTGCTACGTCCCCGTGCCATTCGGCACGGTTTGAACAGGAGTGCAATTTTGTCGACGCATTAACCTACTACGAGGCTGAGACTTCATCTCGAGCGTCGGCCTCACTCATAGCGTCCATCCAAACCAAAGAAATTGAAGGGCAGTTTATAATTCCAAAGTGTATTCGGTGAAAGCCTGTGGCCATTCGACTGAATTTGCCATGTTTCTTCAGGACCGAAGCTTCTTAGCACCTCTCTCTAACGTCCGTTGTGGTCGTGGTTAAGACCCTTGCTTTTGTATATAGATATGTGAGACATAAAAGAGGTTTCAAAAAAATTAGGGGATCCTAAAGCTTCGCCAACAGGAGTTGAACGTGATAGCGATATCCTCTATCTATAGTGCTTCAAATACACTTATTGCATGAAACCTTCTCAAACTTGCTAAGAACCCAGTACTTGGCCTTAACGTAATCGGTGCAGTGGCGTGTGTGCTTGTTGTAATGGGTGACCGGCTTTAAATCCCGAAGTCATTATGATAATCACATGTTCGGACGCCCGCTGGCAATGGCGCTGAGCGCTTGTACCACGCACTATTACGGCCATATTTCATGCTGCATTTCGAAGCAGGTGTGCAAGAAACGTGTGTTTGTAGTGCATGAAAGCTAAGTTTCACTGCATTTCCAAGCAGAGGAAGTTCTTTTCATTGTATTCACAAGCAGGCGTGTGGCCACCGTAATTAGGAAAAAAAAAAGACGCGTGGCCTTGTGCTAGAACCTCCGCTTGCCACGCAAACGACCGACCCGGGTGTGATTCCCACTGTGATCTACAATATCTTTGTCATTCCTTTCACTTGCACCGATCTCGATCTTTCTGTCGCGCATAGATGATGATTTTTCGCTCACATCCAACGAAGTCGGTATTGCCGCGAAACGAGCTCTTTAACTCTAACGCGTAAATACAATTCAAGGAACATATTGGCTTATATCAGACAACATAACACTGTTCCCAGAAAAAATAACCTATCGAGAAGACTACTTATAAATTGATCTCTGCTAAAATGTACGTGAATATTAAAGCTTCCCAAGGAAGCCTGTAACACAAACGCACACGTAGAGAACGATATATGCCAACAAATTAGCCAAGCTAAAATATCTTACCACCAGTAAGATGGCAGGTTCTTTATAGGCACTACCTCCACTTTAAAAATTTTTTATACCTTCAATAATTTAACTACAATTATTTTTTTCAATTGCCTAAGACGACATGAAGGCGAAATACACTTACCCTTATTTCACTCCTTTTACATTATATGGTGCAAAAATCAGGTGACGAACAGTTACTCACACATACCATACCCAGAACATCGTCAGCTCATAATGATGAAGTTCGTGAAGATGCATGAAATTTTTTCGGTTTCGCCATCTATCAGCAATCACGTAATTTATGAGCGAGTTTAATGGGGAGGGGCCACAGCTGACACCATTCCAGAGCACGGACGAATGGAGGCGAGTTTGAAACAAAATAGCCTTTTGCCGTGATAGCTCTGAGACGCGGCCTGGTTTTCAGCTGGCTGTCATAGCGTGTTATATACTTGATCGCGCCTGTAGCGCCTGGCACGCCTATCCCGACTGTGGCGTTCGTTCTTTCACACGTGCTTGTGCCATGATATGGCGACCTTGGCCAAAGTTCTGCGCTCGATCAGAGACGCTCTTTTCGGGGTGGTCGCTGATGCTGATTCATTCATTCACAAAACTTTATTTGCGCCCTGAAGCCCGGTCTTTTCAGACCGAGGCGGGCCGTGTGCATTTCGGTACCGCCAGGCCGAGCCTTGTGACGTCAACGTGGACCTTCTGGACTGCCCATTCTCTAGGTGGATGGTGATGATGGAGCGAAGCTACGTCTTAAAGATCATAATGTTTACGTTGAAGTTGCCGACGGTATAAAGGACCGACATATAGACACATGCGCACGCACAAGTGGACGGACAGCGGTCAACGAATAGATACTATGGACGGACGTATGGATAGACAGACATATGAACGGATGGTTCATTTTTAAACAATATACGTGCTCTTTGGACGTCTTTGCGCACATATGCTTTGCACCTGCGCTTCGACTGTGCATGGCACACGGACGAATTGAAGCCGGATGCAGATCACGAGTTCTCGCGCAGCTTCATTAATATATTATATGAATGTTGTGAAACGGAATGAGTCTTTGTACTGTGTCATATATTGCTTGGCAAAAGAGTAGACTCACACCAGACGTAAAAAATGTCTGTTGAGCAACGAGTGGGTCTTTTAGAGGTGCGCCCATTGCGAAATGCTCAGACATATTTAACCCTTCTCAGCAGCAGAAAAATCACGTGAATGGTTCTGTAGGTTCGCCTGGTGCCCACGGAGGCATTGTGGACCCTTCGCATATTTGCACAAACATATGTGTGGTTTAGTGGGGTCTTAACAACTCTGCTTGCAATGAGCATTCAATGATTCTTTGGAACGAACTATGTTACGTGCACAGTCACTCGTTTTCTAACGGCACAGTTGGGGCATATGCACCGAGAACCTAGGCAGGCTGGCACTTAAGACCTAAAGACAATGCGCACGAAGCCTGAATGTGCTATCGCGATCTACTCCTGAAGGCGCATCTCTGGCATCCTTAATTTTAGGGGCGAAGCTTCTTATAGCGACACCCGTTCGTACCTCATAGCCGTTGTAGTGTGTAACAAGTATAACATTTTGACCTCCAAGGTGGTGCTGGTGGGATATTTCTTCTGTGCATTGTTGAACAATAAGAGATAGTGCTCAATGCACATGCCAATGGCAGCTAAAGGGGAATGAGAAACAGGAGCGTTCGGCTTTTAGTTAACGCGCACGCTGCAAATTTTTAATTGTTCAACAATGCACAAAAAACGAGAAAGGGTTGCTACGTTATACTCGCTGGGCGTAACCTGCTGAGTTTTAGAAAGGTTTAGCGAGCGTTGGGCCGCAGTGCCATGAATAGAGTGAACTAGTATATACCATGAACTCGAGGTGGTTAAAGGTGGGAAGTAGACACGAAGCGCAAGCCGTAAGAAAGCGTGCGCGTGCCTCCTCTCGTTCAGTCATTGGAATGTCCGCTGGATGGCTGTGCTTCTATATGAGGAATATATGATGAAAAGATGCGAGATGGTGGTACTTGCAGGGTTGAATAGGTGGACGAACGGACACACAGACAGATGCATGGACTTAATGGCATGATTTGGCCGCAAAAGAGACACACACAAGAAAAGGAACACTCAAACGACAAGCACAGGCGGCAGTGCCGCCTGTGCTTGTCGTTTGAGTGTTCCTTTTCTTGTGTGTGTCTCTTTTGCGGCCAAATCATGCCATTAAGTAAATACCAACTAGGCCAACAATCAGTATTATTACAATAGATGCATGGACGGATGCATGGATGGCTGCACGGACGGATGGACACATGGACGGACGCAGGAGCGGATGCATGGACAAAAGCAGGGACGGACGCACAGATGAACGTGCGGACGCACGAACAGAAGCACGCACGGACGGGTGGATGGACACACAGGCGGCCACACAGACGCACATATGGATGGCTGGAAGCAAGAACAAATGGACATACGGATGCTTCGCCCCATCATCCATCATTCACTCCGTGGATATGCTGCCATTTTTTTAATTAGGAGAGTGACAATGTGACTACAAGCGCATGTATAAGAGTAGTATAGGAAAGAGGAAGAAAAATCAGACGCACTTGATAAATAGCAAGTTGGAGACCGATAGCTGTCACCACTTCACATAAAATGAACAAAAAATGTGGCTTTCTTAAAACATAAACTACGTACAGAACCATGTGAATGTAGACAGCGTTAGTAACTTACAAAGTGGGATCAGCGGATGCTAAAGGTATGGAAACAGCATGCATGAGGCGGACACTGCTAGCCCTGCTGGGGGCATGAATTGTTTGTGTGGGTATACAACTGCGGGACGTCGATGATGATAATAGATAGGCATGCCGAAAACATGACTGTCTAGATCTGATCCTTCGTCTGGTGGCGCAAAATTCAAGTGTTGGAATGGGTCGAAAGATTAACCAGCCATGCAACACGAGTGGTTATGGAGCTCGACAGCAGAACAAAGGTTGCGGGATCGAGCCCAGGCTGCGACGGCTGCATTGTGAGTAAGTCAGAATACCTGTGGCCCATGTGCTTGCACTTAGGTGGCCACTAACGAGCACCACTTCGTAAGAATCTTTGTAACGCTTCACTACGGCGTTTCTCATGGTATGGTGGTTTGGTGCCTGAAACTCCAGCAGTTTCTTTTAACGAAAAGTAGAGTTCTACGTAAAAATTTTGCAAACGTTGCTTCATACATTCAAAGAAGGAATTAATGGGAAGGACCTCCTTCCTGGCGCGCATCAGCTGTATGAACTGGTTCTTTATTCTATCTGGAACATGCGATGCAGATACGACACCACTTTACCGTCGCAAGCCGAAGAACCTTTGAAACGCGCCATTCGGCAACCGGAACAAATTACTAAGCTGAATGAACTGAAATAAAAAAAACAGCTTCTCTTCCGGATAACGATTGTGAAAAAGCTCTGGTCGACATAACAACTCCGCTGGTAACGACTAACGACTGCTTAATCTGAAAACTATATGTGGAACAGGATTAAGAGTACACTGAACAAAAACTTTTATGCGTACCAACAATTTAGTATGCATCCTTGAACGATTAAAACTTGTGTATTTTGTGAAAAATACAGAAACCCTTGGTCGAGCTTTTATTTTATAACGAGCATTTTCATGAACACCCGAGCAGCCAGGGAGTCGGAAAGTACTGGTGCACTCGCGAAACGTGACGTGACGAGCCGCTTGCTTTGCTAGCGTCTACATTCTGGCCAACTACTTTGTTTCATGGTCAGTTGCTCGTACAATGAGGCTAATATAGCTTTCTTACGTTCGGAATTGCAAGCTTGACAATTTGCAGTGGCTGAAATTTATTTAGAAGGCGACACCTCCAGTGTATGAGGCACATGACATCACGCACACCATGGCAAAAATGGCGGTCGCCGACGGTGGGTGTGGATTACAGCAGTTTGCAATGAAATATTATCTTTCGGTGCATTTTTCGTATATGTACAGGCACGACAGCCCACATACGTTTCTTTTTTGGGTGATAACTGCAATTCGGTGAATGAACGTGTGATGGCCATCCTAAACATTAATGCCAGCTCGCTCCTTCTTCAAAATTGATAGACACAGAGCGTTAGAAGAAACACGCCAAACCGGGAGATATTCCGTAAATCTCTGCGCAAGTGCTTAAACATAAAGAAATGAAGTGTAAATGTGTTATGTAGACAGAAAAAGGCAACAGTAAAACTTTGAGCAAAAAGTTAAAATAAAGCTGGAAAAACAAACATTGACAGCACAAGTCTTAGCAATACCAACGCGCTGCAATATAAAAGTCTACGTAAGATAATCGCGCATTGGCAGGTGCCTACCCTACACACAAAGTGCGAGGCATAGAAAGTAGAGGGCGAAAAATCGATATACGGGATACGAGAGCCCCGTGTATAAATGATATGAGATACCGAACGAGCAAGATTCGCTCCTTCCGCTCCAGGCATGCACTCGCCATCGCTGATCTGGGAGGGGTGGCTGGCAGGTGATGCATATACGGCGCCCACCATGACGAGTATCGCACGCCACATTGACTCCATAACCAAGAGTCGTCGTCCCCCCTCCCATCGCGAGCCTCTTGGCTGCTCACGTACGAGCAGGGCTGGCGCTCTGTTCCGATCGCACTCGGTGCGCAACCATGCGGCAAAACACTCATGCGAGCCACCACTCTCCTCGGCCTCCTTCCGTTTTTCTCCCCAACGCCCGCGCTTTTATGACTCCCGGATCCCTTCAGACGTACACGCAGGCTGCAGGGCTCCTCCTGGATCGTGGCCGGGGGAAGCGGCGGCGCAATATAGAAAGCGAGCGCGCGGTGGCAGCGCAGCGAAAGTGATGAATGCGCCCTCACATCCCGCGCGGTGACGGGCGTTTCTCGCTTCCGTCCGTATATATAAACACAGGTCCCGCTCGGAGCCACTATTGTGCGCCGACTGCTCAGCCGTGCCCCGAACTCGAAGCGCGTCGCGTAATGTTACGGGCGATGGGGGACGCGGGGATGCGGAGTATATATACATTTATGCTGCCGACAAACGGTCCTGCCGGGCGTACAGGCGAACATCAGCTGCAATTTTTTTTTCTTTTTTTAAGTCACTCTCTCTTTTGGCAGCATGCTGAAAAGAACTTCATTTCGGGCAAAGGAGAGGGCTGTCCTTAAGTCCGTAGTATTACCGAGAGAAACTTCTCGTTTGTAAGGAATGCCTGGTGGTATGCACTCTAGGTAACAATATCTTCACTCTGAAAGTAGCCCCGAGCGTGAGATACCAGGTACTCCGCATTTGAGAAGTAATGTTAGCTCACATGAGCGTGCTTTTGGGTCATAATAATTTTGCTGCTATAGAGAATGATACTAAGTGCACATGGCTAGTAGAAAAAGGTAGAAGGAAGTAACATCAAGAAAAAGTGCAGGCACCACACCGAACGTTATTGCACATACGCATGGTGGTATGAAGAAGAAAATAACGTTAAAATTCAACTTCTGTATACATTTGTCTTCAACGAAGCAACTCTTAGCCTGTGATGTTCCGTGCAAACATCTGTTTTTCTTTTTTGAGAGATTTTCACCTGTTATTTTGAACCAAAGAGAAAAAGGGAATCTTTGTGATATTGCAAAGAATTTCAGAAATGGGTAAATTCTCTTATGACGACCAATTATTACCAGTCACTTAGGCGCCTTCATCTGCTGTAATTGGTTCTGGTGCATGCACCACGCAAGCGTTGCCTTTGAGATATGTTTCTGATATTTACGCGGAGCGACTTCTAGATCACTATTGATGTTAGACTTGAAGCCCATAATGTGCAGTGTATACTATATAAACTAATAAAGTAATGTTTCTGTTGTGCAGGAGTGGAGGGGCTAGTCATGATTTCAAAAGTCGCCAGTACGTGAGACACGTGTAATTATAGTGTGTGTGTGCGTGGATGAGTCGGAAATTAGTACTCCTGTGCAGGGAAATACGCTAGGATTTCGTCAACGTTTGCCGGAAAAAAATTTGAAAGAGGAAATTTCTATATCTCTGAATGTGAATTCTTCGGCGTAGTACGAAACATCACTGCTCTCAGCATGTACACCCGTCACATCTTTCTAAGCATGTGGCATGATCACTGGCCGCAGAGATTTATAATATAGGTGGCATAATCACGTAAGCATGCGATTTTTGGTATATATCATATTGTAGTCGCTAGCCAGCAAGCTTCACCTCCTGGTGCGCTACCTTTGACGTTGCATGCTCATCCCGGAAACATGTTATAGGCCCATGGAACATACAACGGGATCAGTGACAAGCCCCAAACTGGAAATCAATACGTACAGGTGACGTTTTTGATGTCTCACACAGACCTTCTATATTCCTTGCCAGATGAACCTGAAGGTTTTCAACAGTACTTGACGAGATCAGGCTCACTAGCATAAAGTGGTCACTGAATTATGGAGGCAGTGCATGCAATTATAAACAACAAGACAGCCTTTAACAGTCACCAAAGTAGCAAAATTATCAACGCACTTGTAGCAATAGCTGACTCCAGATAAAGAGTATTTCAATGTTTTCCAAAACTTTTCCAAGAACTGCGTTCTCTCTTACCTCCAGATAGTATACCCTAACACTAAGTACTGCTTCAAGGACCCCTGACACCGAATTTGTAAACTCGAGATGCTTATGTTGTTTGATAGTCCTTCATGTGGGGTGCCCTCTGACCGAATATTAGTGGCGAACGCATACATAGTCTAAAAGAAATTTTAATTTGGTATTAAAGTAGGGGTGCGTGCTCTTCCTAATATTCAGGTGCAATGAACATTTTCTCTGACGTTGCAGGGTCAATGTTTGCGGAACGCGCACAATACCACGACTGGCACCCGGCGAGGACTATTGTTCCTCACCCCTCTTGCGCTGTTGTAGGGCTGCGCAAGGAGGATTAAAAAAAATTGCTGGAGTGGAAATGACTGCCCAGGAGTGAAGCCGTTCCACTGACAAGATGGCGGCTGTGGCGGCCATCTTACTAGGGGCATGATAAATTATAACCGTTCAGCGAATAAGAACGAAGCGTTTCCCTCGCACGCCCTACAAGTTTAATGTGGAAACTTTTTCTGGTCAGATAGTGCACCAAGTGCGTCTTACTGTTACTAGTTTTTCTTAGTGAGCCTCTAATTGGAGGCAAAGCTCCTAGAAGATTCAGTCATCTATACTCGTTTCTGTGTGTTATTTCGTCGGAAACAACAATCTTTTAATCTAGAACTAAAGTAGCATCTACATAACATATCAAAGCCTAAAATTCTTTCCAGCCACAGAGATAAGATGACAAGGGAAGTGATCGAGGCCTTCCACATCGCAAAAAGAAAAGATTACTGTATAAGCCAAGCATCGATTACTTTGAGCGATTGCGAAGTTGGTTTTTTAGAAAATACGTTGTCATTGTAGCTCGTGGTACACCGTCTTGTTGTATAATAACCAAGTTCTTTTACGGAATAAACTAGTTGAGAGTGCAGCGGTGTCCCTATCGTCTCTCTTTTGTAAAACGTCGTGCGCTGCTTATTTGTAATCATGAACTATCACCAACTCGCCCAACTTTCGGTTTTACTGAATATCAAAGCCACTTGATCTTTAAGTGGGCACCATCAGGAAAGAGCATGTTTCCGCCATCTTGGAAGTGGCAAAAGATGGCTTCACTTCTGCTGGAAAGGCATTGTGGGAGGTTCCACTCCAGCAATTTTCCTTTAATCCTCCTTGGGCTGCCCTCAAGGTAGTTTTGGCTGCTTACGCCAGGATTGCTTTTCTTTTTTCTGAGGAATACACACTCGAAACTCCAACAGCGTTTCATTCTTCACCACACATGGCTCTCAGCCGACGCTCCACTGTGAGGCGCTAGTTTCTTACGTTATTTAGGCTGGAGTTTCGAACGGATGTAAAATCGTTCTGAATTAACGCCGCTAGAAATAATTATACAATGCGTTATTTATATTGTCACGAGGTTGTGACACACGCAGCACTTGAGAGGAAGCACGCAGGAGTCAGGGCGGTGTCAGGCGAACTGTTTATTGGGCGAACTTGTGCCCAGCAAAACAAGGCCAAACACATCTCACAGCAACAGCGGCGTGAACAGTCGTCGGCCGACGGAAAAAAGACTGACTAGTGGCGCACTGCGCCGGCTTTTTATACACGCGTCGCAACGCGTTCCAGAGCGGCACACAAGACAAACGCGGCCCGCGTCGCGCTTAACAGAAAGTGATAGCGGCCCTCTTCATAAACCAAAAGAACCGCACGTGTCAGTCTTTTATACACGCGTCATAACGCGTTCCAGAGTGGCATACAAGATAAACGCGGCCTGCGTTGCGCTTAACAGAAAGTGATAGCGGCTTTCTTCGAAAACCAAAAGAACCGCACGTGTCACTACCCCCCTCTGAAAAAAGCATCGTCCCGATGCTAAAGACAGAACATAAGAGAGAGTACATGCAATAAATTACATTAACAATGCGTCACAGCTAATCAGCGCGCGTAATAAGGTTTAAGTCGCACCACGTGTACGACTTCGGGTCGTGCACGGCGTCGTTGGGATGACGTTAAGCCATCGGGCACGACCTCATAGTCCAGTTCACCACGACGTCGGACTACCTTGTAGGGTCCAAAGTAGCGTCGCAGGAGCTTCTCAGACAATCCCCGTCGTCGTATTGGCGTCCAGACCCAGACAAGGTCGCCGGGTTGGTATTCGGTGTGGTGTCGTCGAAGGTTGTAGTGGCGCCTGTCGACCGTCTGTTGGCTCTCGATACGCAGGCGGGCTAGCTGTCGAGCTTCTTCAGCGCGATCCAGGTAGTTGGCGACGTCGAGGTCTTCTTCGTCGGTGCCGACCGGTAGCATGGCGTCAAGCGTCGTTGTTGGGCTCCGTCCGTAGACGAGCTTGTATGGAGCAAACTGCGTCGTTTCCTGCACGGCCGTGTTGTACGCGAAGGTTACATACGGGAGTATGGCGTCCCACGTCTTGTGTTCGACGTCCACGTACATGGCCAGCATGTCGGCGATGGTCTTATTTAGACGCTCGGTGAGGCCATTCGTCTATGGGTGGTACGCGGTGGTTCGGCGGTGGCTTGTCTGACTGTACCTCAAGCTCGCCTGCGTTAGGTCAGCCGTAAAGACCGTACCTCTGTCGGTGATGAGGACCTCTGGGGCTCCGTGGCGGAGGACGATGTTCTCAATGAAGAACTTGGCGACCTCGGCGGCAGTGCCCTTGGGCAAGGCCCTTGTTTCGGCATAGCGGGTGAGGTAGTCAGTCGCTACGACAATTCATTTGTTGCCAGAAGTTGACGTCGGAAACGGCCCCGGTAAGTCCATGCCGATTTGTTGGATTGGCCGTCGAGGTGGTTCGATGGGTTGCACAAGTCCGGCTGGCCTAGTTGTCGGCGTCTTGCGTCGCTGACAGTCTCTGCATGTCTTTACGTAGTGGGCGACGTCGGCAGTGAGGCGAGGCCAATAGTACTTCCCTTGTATTCGTGACAGTGTGCGGGAAACACCAAGATGTCCGGCTGTCGGGTCGTCGTGTAATGCTTCCAGAACCTCTGGACGTAACGCTGGAGGCACCACGAGGAGGTGGTCGGCGCGGAGCGGCGAGAAGTTCTTCTTCAGGAGGATGTTGTTTCGCAGGAAAAACGAAGCCAGTCCTCGGCAGAATACTTTCGGCGCGTCGGCGGTCTTGCCTTGCAGGTAGTCCATGAGGATCTTGAGCTCTGGGTCAGCTCGTTGGCGTTCCGTGAAGTCGTCGGTACTTATGGGTCCCAGGAAAGAGTCGTCGTCCTGGTCATCCTGGGGCGGCGGATCGACAGGGGCGCGAGACAAGCAGTCGGCGTCGGAGTGCTTTCGTCCGCTGTTGTAGACGACGGTGATGTTAAATTCTTGTAGTCTGAGACTCCACCGTGCGAGGCGCCCTGATGGATCCTTCAAGTTAGCTAGCCAACACAAGGCGTGGTGGTCACTCACGACTTTGAAAGGCCTGCCGTACAGGTAGGGGCGGAACTTTGATGTAGTCCAGATGATGGCAAGGCATTCCTTTTCTGTCGTGGAATAATTGGCTTCTGCCTTCGAAAGTGACCGGTTAGCGTAACTGATGACCCTTTCAAGTCCGTCGGTCCTCTGCACGATCACGGCGCCGAGCCCTGTGCTGCTTGCGTCCGTGGGAATTTCGGTGTCAGCTTCTTCGTCGAAGTGCGCCAGTATTGGCGGCGTTTGCAGGCGTCGCTTTAATTCTTGAAATGCCTCGACTTGCGGCGTTTCCCATTTGAAGTCGACGTCGGCCTTCGTGAGGTACGTCAGTGGCTCGGCGATCCGCGAAAAGTTCTTCACGAAGCGCCTGTAATAAGCGCAGAGGCCAAGAAATCGGCGTACTGCTTTCTTGTCGGTGGGTGCAGGAAAGTCGGCGATCGCAGCTGTTTTCTGTGGATCAGAGAGCACTCCCGACTTGCTGATAACGTGGCCAAGGAACAATAGTTCCTCGTAGGCGAAGCGGCACTTTTCTGGCTTCAGGGTAAGTCCCGAGGCTTTGATTACCCGAAGAACAGCTTCAAGGCGCCGGAGGTGCTCGTCGAAGTTGGAAGAAAATACGACTACGTCGTCGTCCAAGTAGACGAGGCAAGTCTGCCACTTCAAGCCTGCGAGTACTGTGTCCATAACCCGTTGGAACGTCGCAGGCGCCGAGCAAAGACCAAAGGGCATGACCTTAAACTCGAATAGGCCGTCTGGTGTTATGAAGGCAGTCTTCTCTCGGTCTCTCTCGTCTACTTCGATTTGCCAGTAGCCGGTTTTGAGATCCATCGACGAAAAATACTTGGCGTTGTAGAGTCTGTCCAGAGCATCGTCTATCCGTGGGAGGGGATACACGTCTTTCTTCGTGATCTTGTTCAGGCGACGATAATCGTTGCAAAAACGTAGGGTTCCGTCCTTCTTCTTCACCAACACCACGGGTGATGCCCACGGACTCGTAGACGGCTGAATGATGTCGTCACGCAGCATTTCGTCGACTTGTTGCTTGATGGCCTCGCGTTCCCGTGCAGAAACTCGGTAGGGGCTCTGACGGAGCGGACGGGCATATTCGTCGGTTATGATGCGATGTTTCGCGAGAGGGGTCTGACGAAGCCTCGATGACGACGAGAAGCAGTCCTTGTATTGGTGGAGTAAGGCTTTGAGCTCCTTTTGTTGCTCCCTGGAAAGGCTTTGATTGACGTCGAAGGCGGGCGCGGACACTGCTGTCGACGTTGTGGCTCCCTGAGAATCGGTGAGGGCGAAGGCATTGCTCGCTTCCATAAATTCACTTTGATCTGCTACCGTCGTGCCCCTATTCAAGTGCCTATATTCGTTGCTGAAGTTCGTCACCACCACCTTGGCTTCGCCGTTATGAAGCTTGGCTATGCCTCTTGCGACGCACATCTGACGGTCTAGGAGCAGGTGCTGGTCGCCTTCGATGACACCTTGCAAGTTGGTAGACGCTTTGGTGCCGACGGAAATGATGACGCTCGACAGTGGCGGGATGGTTACCTGCTCTTCTGTCACATTCAAGGCATTGTGAGCGACGTTGCAGTCTGACGCCGTTGCATTAACCGTGGACAGCGTGATTGACCTGGATCTTAGGTCGATGACTGCGCCTTGCTGGTCCAGGAAATCCATGCCTAAAATGACGTCTCGCGAGCATTGCTGCAGGACCACAAAATTCACAGAATACGTCTGGCTGTGAATCGTGACTCTTGCCGTGCAGGTTCCAGTCGGTGTTATAAGGTGGCCCCCTGCTGTTCGGATATCCGGTCCTTCCCATGCAGTCTTTACCTTCTTGAGCTTAGCGGCGAAGAGACCACTGATGATAGAGTAGTCGGCGCCGGTATCGACTAGGGCGGTGACGCTGTGGCCGTCGATGATCACGTTGAGGTCGGTGGTTCGTCGTCTGGCGTTCCGGTTAGGTCGGGGCGTCGGATCACGGCTGCGTCGGCTTGGTCCGGTGCTGCTATGTCGCGTCGGCGGCGAGGCTTTGTCGTAAAGACTCTGCTCAGGCGGCGTACTGCGACTACGTCGGGAAAGTTCGTGCGTCGTGGTCGTCGTCATCGGCAGCGGCGGCGGCGGCGGAGGAGGATCTTCGGCATTGCATCGTGCAGCAACCGCACCTCCATCGGTTGCGGCCTTTAGTTTCCCGGGTAGGGGCTTGGGGATCGGCCCCGGTTAGGGCCGGTGTACTGGCGACGATCCGGGGAGACGTAGCGGCCAGGCGAAGGTTAACGGGATGGTCGTCGTTGTTGCCACTGCGATCCGGCGATGTAGTCGGCGATGTCGCGAGGTCGCTCACCTGGGCGTGGACGCGGCGCGTTCACGTCGAAGCCACGCAGTCCCATCTCACGGTACTGGCAGTAGCGGTAGGTGTGCCCGGCTTCGCCGCAGTGGTAGCATAGTGGGCGGTGGTTCGGGGTGCGCCAAACGTCAGTTTTCCTCGGCGAGCGCTGGATTACTGGCGAGCGGGAAGGCGTCGGGGGTGGCGGCGGTAGCTGGCGACGAAACTGCGGAGACGTTGGGTCCTGGTGTTGGCGAGGAGCGGCGACAGGTCGTCGTGCAGTAGCGGCGTAGGTCATCGCCTCCGGTTGGGGCTGTGGCCGTTCAGGAACGCTCAGTGAGCGCTGTAGTTCCTCGCGGACTACGTCTTCGAGAGAGGTGATTTGGGGCTGAGACGATGGCAACATGCGGCGCAGTTCTTCACGAACAATAGCGCGTATGGTCTCGCGCAGGTCGTCGGGGCAGAGTCCTCGGACTTCTGCGACGTCTGGCGACATGCGCCGATCGTATTGGTGGGTCCGCATTTCAAGAGTCTTCTCGATGGTGGTAGCCTCGGAGAGGAACTCTTGTACCGTCTTTGGCGGGTTTCTGATCAGTCCGGCGAAGAGCTCCTGCTTCACTCCTCGCATAAGCAGGCGAACCTTCTTGTCCTCAGACATGTCGGCGTCGGCGTGGCGGAAAAGTCGCGTCATCTCCTCCGTGAAGATCGTTACGTTTTCGTTGGGGAGCTGCACCCGAGTTTCAAGCAGTGATGCGGCTCTTTCCTTCCGCACGACGCTTGCAAAGGTGCGCAGGAAAGCAACGCGGAAGTCGTCCCAGGTTCGAAGCGTTGACTCGCGGTTCTCGAACCAAGTCCTTGCGGCGTCTTCCAGGTAAAAATACACATGACGCAGCTTGTCGTCCGTGTCCCACTTATTGAGGGCTGCGACGCGGTCGTAAATGTCAAGCCAGCTTTCCGGGTCTTCGTAGGTCGATCCGCGGAAGGTAGGCGGCTCTTTGGGCTGGTTGACGACCACGGTTGCCGAAGATCTTGCTTCCGTCATCGTGGATGCCGGCTTCGTAGCAGCTTTTGTTTTCTTGTCCTTGTCGGGGAGCGGCAGGTATTCGGGCGGTAGTCCTTGTTGTCTTCGGCTCACTCGAACGACCGGGTCGGCGTCGTCCTCTTGGCGGCTTGGGCTTGGCTCACGGCTGGACGGGGGCGTACGGTACATGGACCGAGAAGTACCTCCACCAGATGTCACGAGGTTGTGACACACGCAGCACTTGAGAGGAAGCACGCAGGAGTTAGGGCGGTGTCAGGCGAACTGTTTATTGGGCGAACTTGTGCCCAGCAAAACAAGGCCAAACACAACTCACAGCAACAGCGGCGTGAACAGTCGTCGGCCGACGGAAAAAGACTGACCAGTGGCGCACTGCGCCGGCTTTTTAAACACGCGTCGCAACGCGTTCCAGAGCGGCACACAAGACAAACGCGGCCCGCGTCGCGCTTAACAGAAAGTGATAGCGGCCCTCTTCGTAAACCAAAAGAACCGCACGTGTCAGTCTTTTATACACGCGTCATAACGCGTTCCAGAGTGGCATACAAGATAAACGCGGCCTGCGTTGCGCTTAACAGAAAGTGATAGCGGCTTTCTTCGTAAACCAAAAGAACCGCACGTGTCAATATGATATAATTTCAGCATTACCAGACGCAAAGCTACACATTACTGTAAAAAACTCGCAAACAATACTTTCACTGTCAGAAGTCCTTTACAAAGATCAAATTCTGGCAAATGTGCCTCCATTTACGACATGATTTCAGTGCAAGAGAAATAAGTAAAGAACGGCAGGTCCTTCGTCATTTCTGAAAGCACACCACCTGATTTTGCATTTTGCCAGATCAGGCGTGGTAGCAGCGATGCCATGCATGAAGGATCACTTTCAGTTCATTTCATCCTGTTTGGGTTAAACAGATTTGGTGGACAAGAAAATTTTTTTTCTTACTTTAAACAACTCAACTTCATTCCACCTGCGTTTGGACAGGGCCCCCGCAGCACGTGCGCAATAACTCCTGACGCGAGTGCTCTCTCTCGAAGTGTGCTAAATTTCGGAGATCCAGTTTGAGTCCCTTTCTGCGTGCGCGTGAGCACATATGTGCGCAACTGTGGCTAATCATCCGGCGCGGGTCACGTTTAGAGCGTCGAAACACAGGTGGCCGCTGCCGTAGCAAATCGAGACCAAGCGCCCCCTACTACTTTACATTCTCTTTGCTCTTGCTTCTATCATACAGAGCACGTTTCACTTCCGATCTCCTCCGTCGAGTCCCCCCCGAGGGATTCCGCGGCCATTGGTGACGAGACAACTGCCCCCCTCAACCGCCACCCCCCCCCCCCACCATGCGGTGCGGATGATCTCGGTGCGGTGTGGGGTTGAATTGGCACCCTCTGCCCTGCGATTATGCCACCGTGTTTTTGTTTCGCCCGTTCCACTCCGTGCGGTGAGGTCGATTAGGGGGCGTAGATGGGGGATTTTCACTCACTTGAACACCCCACAGAGAGTGATAAAAAGTTGCGCGAAACATATGACCCACGCTTTGACGACTTTTGCTACCCCTCCAAGGTTCATTTCATACAATTCGCAGCTGTATTGTACGCTGTCATGCGTTATGAATTCGCTTCGTCACCCTTATGAGTCAAAATTAGTTTTACTACTGGTCTGAAACGACCACATCTTGCTTGCCTTTGAACGAAAGTAACTTGACAATTCTTATATTTCTTATTGGTGGCAGTTAACCCAGTCATAAACAATAAAAAAAAACTTGGAGGACGCTTGAGCTGCACTTTCAAGAGTACAACGTGATAACGTCATCGGGCCACACTACTATATGCACACTATCAATTGCTAACCTGGCTTCGGTTTTAGGTGCATGTCTTAACTGCGGGGTAATGAGATAAACGACTGCGCTAGCAAATGAGAGCCGTGAGTGTTAACATTTCTTTTAGTGTAAGTTTAGCGTTCAAACTGTCCAAGAATGCCTCCTTCAAGTGAAGTTGTTCAGTGGCCACTAAACGATGGTTCTCTCTCCTGCGAATCAGCCAAGGGCCCACTACGGATCCGTAACAACCCGTGAACCTACGCAACTGCTCACTTTGTCGATGCTTTTGCAGCGGATTATCAGACATCTCTTATCGTATTGAAGAGGGGGGGGGGGCTTAAATACCACTCTTCTCGCAATTTACATGTTTTGACACTTGGCGCAATTCTACCTTTCTGCCGCGAATGCGTTAGGGAGACTCCGTACAGTGCACTACATCCAAAACTTCTCATTTTTTTTTTTTCGAAGCATTTTAGAGCATAGCATAACTCTGTGGTAGAAAGCCTGCTCACCACGCAAACCCCTCCAATTGCGTTCTCAGTCGAACAAATGATGTTTGCGTCTTCCTCAATTTTTCAGTTAGGGACAAGAGGATGATTTTTCGCTCACAATCAACCACACCGACGCGGACATGAGAATTTCTCCGAAACAACCGCTGTTGCGTTAAAAAGACATCACCGGCATGGTATGTGAAAAAATCACAGCGCATCCAACTTGGGAGTGATGATTGGTGGGGCAAAATGTTCGTCAGTCCGTCCATGGTTCTGTCCGTCCATTCGTCCTTGCATCCGTCCGTCCCTGCGTCCGTCCATGCGTCTGTCTATGCATCCGTACATGTGTCCGGCCTTCCGTGCGACCATCTGTGTGTCCGGCCATCCGTGCGTTCGTTCTTTCATCTGTCTGTCCGTCCGTCTGTCTGTCTGTCTCTTTGTCCAACCGTGCGTCTATTTGTGCGGCCATCTCTTTGCCTGTCCGTTCATCCATCCGTCCGTGCTTCCGCCCCTCTGTCTGTCTGTCTGTCTGTCTGTCTGTACATTTGTCTGTCCGCCCGTCCGTCCGTCCAACCATCTGTATGTCCGTGCGTCCATCCATTTAGTAACCACTCTATATACCGCCATCTCACATCTTTTCATCATGTATTCATCATATACAAGTACCGCCATCCAGCGGACATTCTAAGGACCACTGTTTCGGGTATGTTCTACCGGTGGTTACGCACAACAACGAGGGACGCACAAGTCATCCCATAAGGAGCTTCGCCCTTAAAAGCAAATTACGAGCGTGATGTTTGTTGTACGCGTTGCGATTGAAAGAATGTCCCAATTTTCGCACATTGCGGCAATGATACATGGTAAATCTTCTGCGAATGTACATGCGAAAAAGAGAACTTTAAAATTTACGAAATATCATACGATCGCTTGTGAAATCAGCTCAATATTGAAGTATAAGCCACGCGTACTAATTATTTATTTTTAATAAATATTGTGTACCCTTGGAAAGTATGGGTAAATTTCTTTTTCACTATACCGGTTTCAGAGTTTTTCAATTTATTTCTAAATAGCTGTGCTATGCGTGTGCCTTTTCATTCAAGTTTTACGTGTACTCAGTGGAAACACTGGTAAACTTTAGGGCTCGTATTCCTTGTTAAACCGAATATTAATGGGAACTGAAAGACAATTATGTCAAGGAAAGTACAGAAGAGTCTTATTAGAAATAATTGTAATGCAAATGTGAAGTGAGAAAAGTGGATGCAAAGATAACTTTCCATTAGCAGGGACCAAAGCTGCCCTCTTCGAGTAACGCACCCTATGCTTAACCAACCGAACTACTTCGGTGGCTTTCCACCCATCCACTTTATGGGGTATGTACGTACGTGCGTTAAACGTGCAAGCGTCAGCCAGTGCCGTCAGACAGGCAGCGCTGACGGACTTGCTTCAGACAGACCTCTGGTAGTATTGCCTCTACAGCAAGAAGAAAATGTTTTTGGTAGAGCAGTGCATTGTACATGTCATCATTATTACCATGCCTGGACCTTTAGTTACAGAACTTCCCCTCAGCGGTGGCTTCAGGGACCATAATAGCATGGCATTCTTATAAGCAGGTGTTTATGGTGGTCGATCCACCTCCCAGTGTTCAAATCGGGGCGAGATGCACGAACACGCATTCACTTAGATTAAGTGGTGCATCGAAGAATCACAAGTAACGAACATTGATCTAAGTTCGTCTTCTGCTGTATCACCCATAATTGTCGTGTCGAGAAAAAAAATACATGAGCAGGGTGTGCGTGCTCGATTGGAAGTTTTGACAAGTGGACTTCTTCAAGGCTGGAGCTTATTTTCGCAGAGCTTGCGCTATATGCTTCGTATCTCTCCTCCAACCTATGGTGTTGTTTTTTAAAGACGTTAGTCTTTCTTGGGGACCTTCAACGAAAAAATTTTGGTCTGTCTTTCTGTCTGTACATTTGTCTGTTTGGCCGCCCTTAACGATACCTCAAACAGTCAACCGCATCGGCAGCGCCCACCAATATTGCTCGAAATCCAGCGTTCATACTTTTGTGATTGTCAATTAAAAAGTAATAATTGCTCATATCTGAGGTACTATAACAACACGTCGATGTTTTGTATGTGTGCCTTTACACTAGAGAAGGCACGCACAAGTAATTCTAAGTACCATAGCGTTCAACACGCTGCGCTGACAGTGCAACGCTGAGCTCGAAAAGGCAAGTGTTATCAACACTTTGCTAAAACAACATGGGGTGGCACCTGCCCATCACTTTGCGTTCAACACCTTACCGCCTCCGAGAGTGGCACGCATCTTTCTCCGCCGGCGCGCACAGGCCTTCCTTCGTTTTCGAAGATCACTGCCATATGGCGCTCATGTCTAACGTGCCTAGATGCGCTCGTTTGCCTCCGCTGCACGCCCAAGGCACTCTAACCCACCGCTTCCAAAATACCATTCACCAATTTTCTTGCGCAGAACATCAAATAAATGTTTTGTTCACTTTCTACAGATGCATGACTATCCTCTTTCGACGTCATTTGCAATATAACATGCCGATCCGGGGCCAATTTTTTTAAGCTATAGCTCACAGCATCAATCCGTGCATCACTAAAAGCTTCTTGTTCACTTTGACTGTCTCTTCATACTGACCATAGCGGTTGCCACGCTCCGTTATCTCAGAAGTCGCCACAATTGAGATCGGACCACGCCGCTGCAGCCCACTTTCGCGAGAGGTGCTCCTACGCAGGACAGGGCGTGCGACCACTGGACTAAGTTCCGAGCACCACTAGACATGCCGCGTAATATGTGGAGCTTTGACACCGGAATCACCCCCGTCTATTATTGCTGCCCACTTCCCTATTATTCTTGTCGTCCTTCAATCTTTTTCTTTCTCCTCTCTCTTTCCACCTCCCAGTGGCACGTGCACCGATCCCCCACGGAGCTGTTACGGCCAAAGGGGAAGCCGATTAATTTTTGCGTTTTATGAACACACCACCCGCTGGCAAGGGGCGCGAGTTGGGGTCGGCTCGATGACTGCGTGGAGCTTGGATGTACGTCCACGCCGTAAGCCTATTGTGCACAGCTCCGAAGTCGTCGACGGCGTCCATGCAAGCCCCCGTGGCACTACCCACCGCTCCGGATCAGGCAGGCGCCTCGCTGAAAGCACCGGAAAGCCCAGCCGTAATCGATGTCAGGCGCTGAGCGGCGGCGTACGCACCACGTCTCCCCCCGTCTCACGCCCCCCCCTTCCACCTCAGGAGACTCATCGCTCTCTTTCCCGATGCCCTGGCTTAGCGATATTGACCCGCTGATTTGTGAGAAGAGGTGAAGAGCACTGGGGCCGTTTTTATTGCTTGGGCCCCAATGGAGACTCGCCTTTTGTTTTGATTGGGTTTGCTTTTGCGCTATACTGGATTTTTCTGCTTCGTACCTACGAAGCTGTCGGGCATTCCTGCGACCTCGGAGTTCGAGCATAGTGGGCCCACAGTCGCTGCCCAATGGGTAGAGCATTGGATACGTGATTCCACTGTTTTGTGTTCGGCAAACGCCGAAGGCAAAGGCGTTTTCTTTTCGTCCGCTTTAATTCAGTTCAATTCATGTCACGATTGCTGCTCCATAGTCAAGGCAAGAAATAAGGTTATTTGTGCATTCTTGTTTTATTTCTTTGTTTTCTTTTATTTATTTATTTATTTATTTATTTATTTATTTATTTATTTACTTATTTATTTATTGTACCCTCAGGGCCAGAGGCATTGAAGAGGGGAGTGGGTTTACAAAAAATGAATTCAGAAGGTGAGTAAAGGGGAGTACAGGTTTCAACGTTTACTGAATAATCAATATTAGCTGATAACAAAGTTAGGACACAAAAGCAGAACAAAAGAGATCTAGTGTACATATTTTAAATAATCTTAGTATACAATTCTCGCTACAAAACACATCAGAACACGCAAGAACATAAAAAAACGAAAAAGGCACACGTCATAAGTAACCTCACTTTATAATGTTTGTTAGTGCAGCGCGAAACAGCTGATAATCAGTAATCGCAGCAGTCGCTCCAGGAAGCTGGTTCCAGTCTTTGCTGGTGCGTGGGACAAAAGATTCTGAACACGTTCTTGTTTGGCATATCGGTATACCTACTTTGTGCGCATGATCGATGCGAGAGGACACGTAGGACGGTGAAAGAAAAAATTCCGCCATATCCACGAAGTGAATGATGATGAGTGGGCGAAGCTCCGGAGGTAAACCTGGTAAACCATGAATCCTCTGTATATTTTGCCCACTTAATTTTATTACATCACTCCACCTAGCGTAGGTCGCCGCACTAAATCGAACGATTGCCTTCAACCAATGACACGCGCCATATGTGACATCATTCCTATTTTATAAAATCTCGCGTCTTTCATCAACTACAAGTACCGCTTTCTAGTTTATAACATCTTGCATCTTTTCATCATCAGCTACAAGTACCACCATCTAGTAAACGCTACAAGAACTGAACGAGAGGTGGCTATATACAGGAGACGGTACCGCCATCTAGTGAACAATGCAAGAACTAAACTAGAGGTGGCTATATACAGGGGACGATACCGCCATCTAGTGAACACTGCAAGAACTAAACTAGAGGTGGCTACATACAGGCTACAGGGGACGCACAGCCCACGCCCTAAGGAGCTTCGCCCCTAAAAAGATTAGCACGAAGGTGGGGGCTGGTATGGAAGATTTTATGAAAAAGGCACAGGCGAAAAAACTTACGACTAGAAGAAAGGGAAGTCAGCTGCAACGAGTTTTTCATAGCTGTAACGCTTGCTGTTCTATCGTAATCGTGTAGGATAAACCGGGCAGAGTTATTTTGGACCAGTTCGAGGGCTTTAATCAGATAAACCATGCTGGGATCCCAAACTGAAGCAGCATATTCTAATTTACTTCTAACCAAGTTCTTATACATCAGTAGTTTTAGAGAGGCAGGTGAAGAAGAAAAGTTTTGACGAAGATAGCCTAACATACGGTTTGCATTGTTAATAATGTTGCTTATGTGAACGGACCAGGTCAGGCAAGAAGTAATGTGCACACCTAAGTACGGTAGGATGAAACACAATCGAGTAGAACATTATTAAGATGGTACGAGGCGGGAGTGGTTGAAGTTCGACATATGCGTAAAACTTCACACTTTTTAATATTAAGGTTTATTAGCCAAAGACTGCACCAGATTGAAATAGCGTTAAGGTCGTTTTGTAAAATACTAACATCGCTTGTGTCGTTAATTTCACGAAATATCACACAATCGTCAGCGAACAGGTGTATGTTTGATGAAACGCAATCAGTGAGGTCATTGATGTAAATTAAAAATTAGAGGGGGCCCAGGACTGAGCCTTCGGGTACGCCCGAATTAACAGAACATTCTGGGGAATTATATGAGTTGGCTGCAACGAACTGTGTACGGCCACACAAAAAGTGTTCCAGCCATTTGAACACATCACGATCAAGGTTAAGTTTGCTAAGTTTCAGGAACAGGAGATTATGGGACACTTTCTCAAAGGCTTTGCAAAATCTAAAAAAGATACAGTCCGCTTTGGAGCGACGGTCAAGAATGCGGTGAAGCTGGTGGTCAAAGACAGTAATTGGGTTTCACACGAAAATCCCTTTCGAAAACCATGTTGTGCATCC